>SNQJ01S0008379.1:143410-157757 GCA_010110895.2 Picea sitchensis | reverse complement strand
TAAAAAGGAAGTTTCTTTTTTGGCCACTACGTGTGCTAAATTAAAAGTTTCCAATTCGTCAAACTTGAAGAAATTGCAGAAGTTTATAGGCCATTCAGATTCTATGGGAGCTACGGTATTTATAGGAAATGGTATTTATATAGACTATTTTTTTGTCAGTGAGAGGCACAATACTATGTTAAAATGTGATGGTATTGACAACATTGGTAACCTCAAGCATGTGTTCTTTCAATGGAACACCTAGCCGTGGCTTTGGACTACAATCCTTTTGGAAAGGATACTGAGGGTTTAGTTTTATCTTAGACACATAAGTTTCATATATATATATATATATATATATATGGCATGGATAGAGTGTACAAAAGTTGGGATTGGCAATACCTTGTAAATTTATCTTCAAAGGAAGTGGAAAATCTCACTATGAAGTCATGGAAGAATAGTAATCTTTGCATTTTTGGAGAAAGGCTACAAGGTAGAAAACAATGAGGACTCCTTGATTGTTTTAGTCGCATATGGTAATCTGGTAAAGCCAATATTTGAGGGACTTAAGCTAGACAAGCAAGACAGGAATATTATTTTGAATAGATTCGACTAAGTATTGGTGAACATCCCTAGCGGATTTGATTTTTTCAACCCTAAAAGGAGTTTGTTTGAGGAAAAAAAAACCACAACCTTTGTAGAATATTTTGATGAGAAGATATACTGGATATAATATCAAATTGAGCATGAGAGTATGCCTCTTTTCTAGGAAAAATAGTTCCGGCTTATTATCAAGTAGTTGAATCTTTCCTGGCATCAATTATGCAAAAGTTCATTTCTGCATTCTGAACTTCAAGAAGCATAGCCAAATTCTAAGTGTAACAATTCAAACATGTGTGGAACTGGAAGTAGTGATGAACAAGAGCATGATAGAATTCATATGAGGACTATCATAATACTAAGTACTCATTTTTGGATAAAAGAGAGTTGGATGAGGACTTCTTCGTGGATGGGCAAAGAGAAAGAACACAGAATTTTAGATCAACTAAGGGAAATTAGAGAACATGAATCAGCCTTTTGTCTCTGCTGTGCTTTCTCCTAAGAAAAGGAAAGGAGAATGATAGATACGAAGAAGATTCCAAGTGATGAAGAGATGCTAAACGAACTATTGAAGTCAAGTGTTGTTCGAGTAAAATCAGTTGAATGAAGTGGACATTTGGTTGTATCCATTCCACAAATTTTGGTCAGGATATGATTTGTCCCGCAGTCGGTAATTACCAAGATGAAAAACCATTGAAAAAAAAAACATAAAAGTTAGGAAACATTCACCTTGAATTTACTTCATTAAACATTGTGAGATGAAAAGGATTTTGTTGTGGAATAGTGTCATTTGTCATATGCATTGAAGTGCTTAATAAGGATGCATAAATTCCAAATATTTACATTACACGCTATAAAGATGGCATTGTAAAGAATACAACCAAAGCCATACAAATGAAGAGTGAAGTTGCAGATCACAATGAACAATATTCAAGATAAAAGGAAGTGGCCCATCATCGCCTAAACCGAAAACAATCAAATGATACTTAAAATTTGAAAAATATCGTCCAACAAGCTTATTCCACATGTGTGGCTGAAATAAAATTAGGGCGTATATGTTGATTACATGCAAGGTTGGAATTTAAAATCCGAATAGCCCATTAAATCTGGTTGTTTCCACAACTTTGATGCACATTTAAATAAGAATGTTGACGGTTTTTAATTTTGATGTTAGGAAGCGGAAGAAAAACATAGCATATAACATAGCATAAAATAAGCAATATCAAACCCACATTAAACCAAGCACATCAATCAAACACTTGACACAGCGATTTATGTGGAAACCCAAGACGGGAAAAAACCACGGGCAATTATTATCGATATTCTTATTATTCAAGGGAGAATTACAATAGCCTTCATAGGCATAAAATCATCCTATCCTCGCTCTATGCTTCTGGGACACGCTTGCACTCACATTGTACTCCAACTCTATGGGTATGCTCACATATATAATATCTATCACTTAGTTATACAAACTGATCATGGATAGATCACATAGTTACACGGGCAGTTCATAAATAGATTGCATGCATGCGCAATAACATAGTTGCATGCATGTGCATGTGCATGTGGCCACATGAGGAAATTCGTTGGCATGTTTCCAACAATATCCACCTTGACAAAAAATTACTCGATATATCATGCCCTTAATTAATTCATCACCTTTTTTTCAAGACAATAAAATCCAAATACCACCGTAGCTTCTCTAACAATACTGGTTTTGTAAACATGTCTGCAGAATTCACTTTTATATGGACCTTTTCCAAAGACACTCCACCTTCATCAACAAACTATCTTACAAAATGGTACTTAACACAAATATGGTTCGTCTTAATATGATAAGATGGATTTCTAGCCAAATGAATAGCACTTTGACTATTGCAATACTTTCACCTTGTCCTACATCCTTCAAAACTCACCCAACAAACCTTGTAACCAAATTGCCTCCTTGCATGCATGTCAAGCAACCATATATTCTGCCTCAGTAGTGGATAAAGCGACTATGTTTTCAAGATTTGACATCCAACTAACATGTCCTCCTGCAAGAGTAAAGACATATCCTGAAGTGGATCTCCTTTTTTCCAAGTCACCTGCAAAATCTAAATCTGCATAACCACAAACCGAATCTCTGGAACCATCATAGGTGATAGAATAAATCCTTGTGCCTCTAAGATATCGAAGAACCCATTTCACTGCTTCCTAATGTGTTTTTCTTGGATTTGTCATGTATCAACTGACAACACCAACTGCATGTGAAATATCTGGTCTAGTACTCACCATCACATACATCAAAATTCCCACCGCATTAACATATGGTACACGAGACATATAATCATTTTCTTCATCATTACTAGGACATAAACTTGAAGAAATATTGAAATGGGAAGCCAAAGGGATCTGTACGGGTTTCACATTATTCATACCGAATCTCATAAGTATTTTCTCCACATACTTATGTTGTGATAACCACAACTTACCATTTTTGTTGTCTCTGTTTATCTCTATGCCTAAGATTTGTTTTTTTGCTCCCAGATCCTTCATATCAAACACCCTATCCAAATGAGCCTTTAACCTATTGATTTTTACCATGCTCTTTCTTTCTACAAGCATATCATCAACATATAACACCAAAATAATGAACATACCATTTTCCAACTTTTTAAAGTAAACACAATGATCATATTCACTCCCTGTAAAATTTAGCCTCACCATGAAGGAATCAAACTTCTTGTACCATTGCATCAGAGACTATCTCAGGCCATACAATGACTTCTTGAGTTTGCAAAAAAACCTCTTATTGTCATCCTGAACAAACCCTTCCGGTTGTTCCATATATATATATATATCCTCATCTAAATCTCCATGTAAAAATGTTGTTTTAACATCTAGCTACTCTAACTCAAGATCAAGTAAAGCAATCAGTGCTAACATAACACGAACTGAAACAAGCTTCACAAATGGTGAAAACATATCATGAAAATCAATACCTTCCTTTCGAGAATACCATTTTTGATACCAATCTTGCTTTATACGTTTCGACTTTATCATGAACACCCTTTTTCAGTTTGTAGACCCACTTGCAACCGACAACCTTCATGTCCTTGTGAAGTTCTAGTAGGTCCAATGTTTTATTCCTCTCTAAGGCATCCATTTCTTCGTTCATATATTTCTTCCATTGAGCACTTTCAGATACCTTAATTGCTTCATGAAAACAACTAGGTTCTCCATCAATAGAAACCAAAGCCACAAATGAAACATAATCATCATACCTTGTAGGAGGATTCCTGACCCGTGAAGATCTCCTCGGAGATGGTTGAGGCATATCCTCAATTTCTTGGATATTTTCTACATCTACATATTCTTCTGGAACTTCTTCATGCTCCTATCTTTCTGAAGATGGTTGAGTTTCCATCTGAATTTGTTGAACTTGCAGTATCTGTTCTTGTCTCACTTCAAAATATACCAATTCTAATTTTAAGGGTGAGGATTCATAAAATACTACATCTCTTCTTATGATGAGTTTGTGGGAAGTAAGATACCATAGTCTATACCCCTTAACTCCATCACCATAACCAACAAAGACATATTTCTTTGATCTAGGATCTAACTTATAATGTTGATCTTTAGAAATAACAGCATAAGCATCACAACCAAATATTCTTCGATTTGAAAATTCACACGAATGACCTGTCCATACCTCTTTTGGAATCTTGTAGTTTATTGCAGTTGATGGTGACCGATTTATCAGATAGCATGTTGTAAGAACTTCTTCTGCCCACAATTCCTGTTGCATCTTGGCATTACCGAGCATGCTCCTTGCTCTCTCTAGAAGAGTCCTATTCATGCGTTCAACAACACCATTCTACTGAGAAGTATAAAATGTGGTCTTATGTATTTCGATCCCAGCTTCCTTGAAATAGTTCTCAAATTCTACAGATGTGAACTCACCTCCATTATCTGTCCTTAAACACTTGATTGACCTGTTAGTTCTCTTTTCAACCAAAGCTCTGAATTGCTTAAAAGTATTAAATACATCAACTTTTCTTTTAAGTAAATAGACCCAAACCTTTCTAGAGTAATCATCTATAAATGTCACATAAGATGACGATCCTTCAAAATAAACTGTAGGGGATGGTCCCCAAACATATGAATGAATGTAATCAAGGAAACATTTTCTTATATGTCTTCCTGCTTTAAACTTATGTCTACATTGTTTTCCAAAAACACAATATTTGCATAAATTCAAATTCAGAAACTTCAAAATTGGAAGTGACTTATGATCAACCGGTATCTTAAGCCCTTTCTCGCTCATATGACCCAAACGTTGATGCCATAAATGAACATAGTCACTTGCATCTTCAGATGCTACCACTGCTTGATTTACCTCTGTCCTTCCTTCAAGATGATAAAGGTTTCCAATCCTCTTTGCCTTCATGACTACTAAGATGCCTTTGGACACCTTCAGTACTCCACCTTGCGTTGTACACTTGTAAACAACAAAATATAGAACTCCCAAAGATATCAAGTTCTTTCTCAGTTCGGGTACATGTCTTACATCTGATAATTTTCTTACAGAACCATCATGCATTTTAATCTGGATGCTACCAACTCTAACAAGTTTACAAGAAAAAACATTTCCCATAAAAACAACACCATCAGCAATAGATTGGTAAGATGAGAACCAATTTCTATGAAGACACATGTGGATGGATGCACGACAATCTAACAACCAATGTTGATGTTGATGTGAAACATCACAAGTAGACAATACCTCATCAACCATACCTGAACTAGAACCTAAACTTGTTTCATCTACATTAGCTTCCTTTGATTCTTTTGTGGAGTCCTCCTTGGATGCATTCTGCCTTTTCCAACAGTCCTTCCTGAGATGTCGATATTTTCCACAGAACCAACATTTTTTCTTACTCTTATTTCCTTTTGACTTATACCTTGATGTACCCCTATGATTTTTCCCTCTTTCTGTAGATCAACCTCTTACCACCATTGCTTCTACTGTTGAGGTTTCTTTATTGGATATTTTCCCCATCTCCTCAGACAACAATGCTCCCACAACAATGTCATAATCTATGGTATCTGTTGTGCTAAACCACATAGTTTTGACTAGATTATCCGAAGACTCAGGCAATGAACACTGTAGTGTAACTGCCTTGTCCTCATCTTCATACATTATGTCCATACTAGATAATTGACAAAGTAGGGTATTGAAAACATTCAAGTGATCAACATTTTTCGTACCTTCTTTCATACGCAAGTTGTACAACTACCTCTTTAAGAATATTTTGTTTGAAAAGTTCTTTGTCATATACAGACTCTCCAGTTTGGTCCACAAACCTATTGTTTTCATCTCTTCATGCATGTTAAACAACATCTCATCTACCAGACATAAACAAATAGTACTGAGGGCTCTTGCATCCAGATCCTCTAAGACCTCGTTTGTCATGCTTGCCGACTTATTTGAATTTCCAGCCAAGGCCTTTGGCAATCCTTGTTGCACAAGAAAATCTCTCATCTTAAGCTTACATAACACAAAACTATTCTTACCACTGAACTTTTACACCTCAAACTTGGAACTCTGCACTTTCGCCATTAGCAAAAACAACTCCAAAACCAAACTTATAATACTAAGTTTTTTATAATGAAGCAACAATGATATGATATAGTTGGGAAAAGGTTTAATCCAAAATATATAATATTTAAAAGAAAAACTTTTAAAATCACCCACTTTTTACCATTCAATAAAACATCCACCTCTTACCATGAAAACAATTCTCCACTCATACTCATTCAATAAAGGTGATTCTTCACATATTATACCATGTGCATAGTAAAAATAATCCACCTCACATTTTTATATTGATATCCTCCACCTTTATTTAAACATCCACTCACGACCATGTCCCTTTTTTAATAAGACCAAAAAACCCTTCATACCATCGAATTTTCCTTAAAAAAAAAAAAAGATCATCGTGCCCTGTATGAGGATTGCTTGCGGCGATTAGGAAGTCGTCACACTATGTTAATGGGTATCCTATGATGAATTGCACTCAAATTGTCACACCATGTCAAACTGGAACTTGTGACAATGTCACACTATGTATAACTCTATGTCAGCGTGTGTGCGATCGTTGCACTGTGCCACAGGGACAACCTGCGACGATGTAATAAAAATTGTCATCGGTTGATCCACTTCACTCGGCTCAGTTAAATTTCTCTGATCCAGGTGGATATTGGTGGCCACCCACCTTCTCCAACTAGCCCAAAACAGGTTTTTGACAATTTTGGTAATTTACTATTTTTAGTAGTTTTTAACTTCCGGGGCCATTTTGAGGCCCTAAACGATGTTTTTTGAGAAACCAGGGAGCAACAAGGATTGTAGATCATTGTTTCTCACCCAAAAGTTGTATTTCTCAGATAGATCTTTCCAACGAGCTATCATATGCCTAAAACGAAGATCGTATGCAAAAGTTACGACCCCGGGAAGTTGATGCACCAACTTACCCAAACGGGGCCCACATGACTCCCTAGTTGATGCACCAACTTACCCGCAAACTGGGCCCACATGACTTTTGGGGCTTCATCCCCTAAGGTTAGGTATTTGGATGTCTATGAATTTTTGAATTCCCGTTTATTGTAAAAAGGCCTTCAGAGTCTCATTCTAATCATCTTCTTGCTTAACGTAGTAGTCACTGACTTCTCGTAGATAAGTCACACCATTCTAGTGAGTCTTTCAATTGTGATTTTATAGTCTCTATACATTTCTTTGATTAATAGGAAACTGTATTACTGTATATCGTGTTTATGGTTGCATCTCTAATACATTTATGTGTTATATTATTGAATATCTACAATATCTCTGCGCATTAATTTATTATATCTCCGCTTTCACTTCATTTTGTACAAAATAATCTAGATCGGTATCAGAAAGCAGTCGCCTCGCATCATTTTTCGCATGTCCCCATAAGGTCCAAGAGAAATTTGGGTCTCAAGCTTGTCTCTCTTGAATACAATCTCTCCTCAGACACCCAAGAAACCCCTCAATGGTGAAAGAAAAGAAAAACGATGGGAGCAGCATGGTCCTATCAACTGCTGTTTGAGCAAGTCAAGCCACGGACAGATGTAATTTGCCGATGTAGTCTTTTCCCACATCATTCAATGCCCGTGTCATAGCATCAGCGATCTTCATCAAGTTGCCACTTTGGAGGCACTCCTTTCAAGGCAAAGGTTAACTTTGATATTCCCAGATTGAAATACAAATAGATGCAGGTCTCTAGAAAAATGGTTAACTCGCTAGAAGGTTATTTCTCTATACACAATTTTTCCGACAAAGAGGTTATCTTTTCTTTGTCGGAAAAGATCACCTTCACACTCCTTAAATCTCTCCCTCATGTCAAAAATTGGTGGAAAACTTACTAGGAGCAAATTTCCACAGAGGAGTCTGGAATATATGGGGCCGATCCCACTTGGGATTTTTTTGTGGATGCGGTAAAGGAACAATATTACCATGTTGGAAACTATGAGGACCAGTACATGAGATGGACCACACTACAGCAAGAGAGGGGCCAATCAGTTCTAAAGTTCACCAAAATATTCCATACCCTGTGCACCAAGCTGGGTATCAAAGACTCCGAGCGACATTTGGTTCTGACATACCGTGGGGCTCTACACAGATACATCCAAACTGAAATGGATTTTCTAGACATCTCATCACTCAGTGCTGCCTATCGATATGCTGTTAAAATCGAGAAAAAAATTAAGCACCAGAACAAACAGGAGTTCGGGTCTGCAAATCCACAACAACCAAAGTATGAAAAAGACATCCCTAAGAAACAGTCTCCTGAAAACCAGTCCAAGACACAGGAAAAGAAGGGTCACGGGAAGACAAAGAAGGACACCAAAAAATGGTGCAATTTCCACAAAATCCCCTGGCACAACACCAATGAATGTCACTCAAAAAAACCATTGGTGGTCGAGATCAAAGACAAGGAGCCGAACCTTGATTCAGAATTTGATTATGAAAATACTGGTAAAATACAGATCATCGATGCAGAGCCCACTGCTATTGTCACGACCACAGAAATTCAACTAGAAGAACCAACAGATCCAGAAGAGGGGGAGAGCCTTTTTCATTCACAGATGTGGGTGAAGGGGACCCCACTTCATTTTATTGTTGATAGCGAAATCCAGAAAAACCTCATCTCAGCAGAGGTCGTTAAATAGTTGGGATTGTCGACAACACCACACCCGCAACCATACAGCATCGGATGGCTTCGCCAAGGACGAGATCTTCGTGTCAACCAGCAGTGTCGATTGTCATACGACATCCAATCCTTCAAGGATGAGGTATTATGTGATGTTGCCCCACTGGATGTCTGTGATGTTCTCTTGGGCCAACCATATATGTGGAAACTCCATGCTATTTATGAGTCTCGACCCCGTAGTGTCATTATTACTCTGGGGGGTCATCTCTACAGGATACCATAGGTAGTTCCAACTACTGCCCCACCTAAACAGTGCCGCAAGGTAGTAACTCATACTACAAAATTCATCTTCTCCAAAATTTGTTCAAAAGGTGAACAGAAGGATATTGCAACCACCACAACTTCGACCCAAGAACCTTCTATCCAACAGAAGAAGGTCGACAAGGTTGCAGCAAAGAACAAAGATTCCTTCTGCACACAGTCATCTAAAGTAGCCAGACTGGTTAAAAAGGTCCAAACCCCCCAGCCAAAGGTTCGTGATAGCCTTCAACAAGCTAAGCAACGCCACTTCTCCAGCAAGGCAAGCAGATCACCAAGATTCAGATTTAGCAATCGCTTTCCCCTCTCCCTCGAGAACTCAACGCAATAGAGACCATTGCTTCCTAAGGAGGGAGGATTGATCCAGGAGGATATCGGTGGACATCCACCTTCTCCAACTGGCCCAAAACATGATTTTGGCAATTTTGGTAATTTACCATTTTTAGTAGTTTTTAACTTCTGGAGCCATTTTGAGGCCCTAAACGATGTTTTTTGAGAAACTGGGGAGCAACATGGATTATTGATTGATGTTTCTCACCCAAAAGTTGTAGTTCTCGGATATATCTTTCCAACGAGCTATCATATGCCTAAAACGGAGATCGTATGCAAAAGTTACGACCCCGGGAAGTTGATGCACCAACTTACCCAAATGGGGCCCACATGACTTTTGGCGCTTCATCTCCCAGGGTTAGGATTTTGGATGTCTAGGGTTTTTGGCATTCCTGCTTATTGTAAAAAGGCCTTCAGAGCCTCATTATAATCATCTTCTTGCGAATGCGAGTATCCGTCACATCTCTTCTCAGAGATAAGCTACCACCATTCTAGCGAGTCTTTCACTCTGTTTTTTTACATTCTTTGTACATTTATTTGATTAATAGAAATCGTGTATTACTGTATATTTGTGTTTATGGTTGCATCTCTGATACATTTCTGTTATATTATTGAATATCTACAATATCTCTGTGCATTTCTTTATTATATCTTCGTTCTCATTTTGTGCTGAAAATAATCCGGATCATGCTCTTCGATCCAACGACCAGATTCTCTTCTCCTTCGCTCTTTGCTCCTTCAATCCTAAGCTCTCATACCACTTGTTAGGTAGCGAAAGAAAAACATAGCATATAATAGAGCATAAAATAAGTAAGATCAAACCCGAATTAAACCAAGCAGATCAATCATACACTTCACACAATGATTTATGTGGAAACCCAAGACGGGAAAAAACCACTAGCAATGATTATTGGTATTCTTATTATTCAAGGGAGAATTACAATAGCCTTCATAGGCATACAATCATCCTCTCCTCGCTCTCTTCTCCTTGGACATGCTTGTGCTCACATTGTACTCCACCTCTATGGGTATGCTCACATATATAATATCTATCACTCAGTTATACAAACTGATCATGGATAGATCACATAGTTACACAAGCAGTTCATAAATATATTGCATGCATGCGCAATAACATAGCTGCATGCATGTTCATGTGCATATGGACGCATGAGGAAATTCATTGGCATGTTTCCAACATTTAACACGTTTAAAAAAGAATGCTGACGATTTTTAAATAAAATTTGACTATTTCCACAACTTCTATTCTATGTACATTTTAACACATTTAGCTAAAAATGTTAAAGGTTTTAATAAAAATTAACATGTATAATTTACCCATAAAATTCCATCATGATTACATGGTTAACCATTAATCTACACACAAAGGTCGAATTTGACACTCCGAAGAGATATAAGGTTGGTTGACTTAGCTTTGCAAACAATCTGAATGGTTCACGTATTGGCCAATAATTTTATGAGTTTGGATTTGATGCGATAACTGACGATTTGAATGACTTTGGATTTGACGTGATAACTGACGATTTGAATAAAGTTCCAAGAATTTGGCTTTACTTAAATTTGAAGCCATAAATCTCGAATTGTAAATAACGACTCGAATAAAAAATAACATTTAAATAATCAATTTAATTCCATCAAGAATTCAACAAAATGAATTCGAATAAAGGAGCATTTGTTTGAATTACTTTAAAAAAAATCAATTTTAATTCCATCATCGAATTTAACAAAATTAATTCGAATAAAAAAACATTTGTTTAAATTACTTTGATTTTACAATCAGAACGAGTTAATGGTTTAATTAAGAATTGAACCATGGGCAACTTTGTGTACATCACAAAGAAGCCTTAGTGACTACGAAAGAAGCCCTAGTTCTAGCGAGACATTAGTTTGGAATTTTGGATTTTATAACATTTAGAATCAACGATGTAAATTGATGGGTAAATTGTCCAGCATAGATTAACTTGTCCATCAAGTATAGTTAAAAAAAATATATTGCCCATCAATACAATATTCTTTGTTAAAATTGTGAAAAACATTAACAATACATACAACCTTTTGATGATCAGCCTATCAAATTATCAAAATAAATATAGACGTTCTATGGTTTTGCATTTTATGGTTGACCTTTCCTTTCGCGTCAACTTTTCAATGACAATATGATAGAGTTTCACTTGGCTTTCGAAAGACTCTTCAGATCATGCATTACAAGTATCGATAATTTAGTACCACTTCAAATTTTCTTCACTCACATCTAAATAGTGCCTAGCGGCATATACTTAGGGACAAGCATATTTTTAGGGTTAGAAAACATCAATCCAAGGTTAATACTTGGATTAAATTCTTTAACTTTTTATCACCAAATATGATATTGATATTAATTTTCATCAATCCAAGGTTAATGCGTGGATTAAATTCTTTAATATCTCGTTAATATATATATATAATTTAGAATCAAATACGATATTGATATTATTTGTCATTTATAGTTACTTATGAATAATATATTGATATAACAATAATATAATTTCAATTTCAATTTTTTTCGTTGATAAATATAGGTAGTTATGTTATATTACTCATAGAGAAAATGCACACTAAAACTTCACTGATGTTGGCGGCTTGATAATGTGGGGAATCATACCAACAACAGTATAAATTGTTTGAGCCAAGTTTTTTAACAAAAAGAGACTAGAAAACCTATTAGTTGAAACCCAATATCTATCTAACCTAACATTGTTCTTTTCTAGTGTGAAAAAGGAGCTTTCCAGAAAAAATAAGTATATGTCATTCAAGACAAATGAAGGAAAGGGGTCCCACTAACCCCCTCTCAACGGTCTTAAACCTGTAGATCTAAGGTGTGGCTTGGTTGGATGTCCTCTGGGCTTGCCTACAAGTGAGACCTTGTGACTACATGGTTGTCCTTTGGAGAGACTTGAGTTGTAACATACCCGATCCCCTATTTATCTTCTAAAGGATGGTGTATAACCATTTTTTCTTCTTCTAACAACCTTATTGAGTTCACAGACTTGTGTGTGGTAGTTGTTAGCACTAGAAGATGCTCTCTGACTGTTGGGAGGGCATGCCTAAAACATCTTATTTATTGCAATGGTTTGTTTGAAAGGTGGATCAAGTGGGATGAGAAGGACAAAGTGTCTGGTAGAGGAAATTAAGCTCAAATCCAAATAGAAGGGTAGCATCTCATAGATCAAAGGCAAGTTAATGGACAGTAGATAGTTGAAAAGACACCATGAAACGGAAGAAGTTGAAACTTAAGTCAATATATAGGCCCTGCAATCTTCTCATCCTTATACATTCATGGAGAAGATATTCAGATCAAAATGTCATTTTGATCTGAATCATAATATCTGAAAACAAATTATAGTTTGCAGGCAATAAACAAAAAAATCTCTGCTACTACTAAATCTCAAACTATATAATGATTAATGCATTGCAAAAAAGGATCTTTGTGATCAGATAAGAGGAAATATGATAGGAGAAATTTGACTTTCAAAACACATAGACTAACCATCCATCAACTTTATGCTTTGAGCATGAAAATGGAACATTAAATAAAATTATAGTTTACAGTTTTTACATAGATCCTCAGCACTCGAAACTGATCATTTAGCTCTCGAACCCCCAACCCTCTCAAACCTTTAGAACCCCCATATCATTCATGGATTTCTTTCATATATAATAGATAGGATCCCCATTATAAACAAAAAATGGTTTCAAAAGAATAGGATTGAAGCTCCTCTTTGCTAATAATAGTCATATAAAAAAGATGATGTGTAATTAGAAAATAAGGATTTGCTAAAGATCCTAGTTTTTTGGAAACCTCCTTAACCAAACCCTAGATGGTGCCTTCCTTTAATTCCCAGCGAAACATTGATGCTAATAGTTGTTGAAGATGAAGACCATGTGCTGAAGAAGCCTCAGGAACCATTTGCCCAATTTTCTACCTTTCAAATTTCATCATCCTACAATTTTTATGTTCTACAAGATTTTTATCTTTCCATTTATCGAATACTCTATCCTGGGAATATGGAATGTTTGCCTCATATCCGGAGATGATTTTTTTGACAACTAAAATCTTGCCCAAATCTCTAGTTCCATAACAATATGACTTCAAAATTCATACTACAGAATAAAAGTGCCATGGTGAGTGCAAGCTAATGATGGTCTCTCATGACATGTTAGTGACAATGCAAACCTAAAAAAATAAGAATCTGTTAACTTGGAGGGATTATTCAAGGTACTTTGCAATGAATTTGAATATGGTGTAAGAAGATGAAATGTAGGAAATTGAATTAGCTTTTTTGAATCGATAACTTTTATTCATAGAAACTGTGAATAACTATGTCAAATTTGTTTTTTTCTAACAGTGGTATCTTATTTTTTCAACAAAATATAAGTTATATGTTTTTGTTCCTGCAGGTGTTGTGTACCTTATCGATGAAATTTCGATCCAAAAAATTGTATACTTCTAGAGAACCCATTTTTCTTGTGTCGTGTATTTTTTGGAAATTTATGATTTATTAATTTATATATTTTTTAAATTATCAAAGTCAAGATATCCCTGAAATTACAAATTCTTTTGTCCGTTCAGGCTAAGAGGGTCTTAACACGATCAAATCAATTTCTTATTTTTTTTTATATCGTAGATACCGGTCTCCTTTAGTGTTGCATATAACTCATTTTATAAATGGTTAAGCCGACAAAAAGTTATAGCATAATAAGAGAGGTATGTATTTTAGGATTTTGATATATGTCAAGACAAAAATAGATTAAAAATACTAAACATTATTAATTTAAAAAAAAACATATATTTGGAATCTACACAACCAACTCTATCTATTTCTATAGTTTCGTCAATAACT
>SNQJ01S0008379.1:131050-143385 GCA_010110895.2 Picea sitchensis | reverse complement strand
TAACAGGAATGTGCATGCATTCTTGTTAATAATAACACACATGTTCCAAAACACATGCATGCTATTTTTATTTCAATGTTTTTTGGGAACACACACATGTTCTTGTACACACTTTTCCGAGGAACATGTGCGGGTTCTTGAGAACACGCACAAGTTCTTGGGAATGTGCCTACATGGCTTGATGAGTGGAGGTTCAGGGGTTTGTCGAGCCTGTCACATCAGAAATGCATGCGTTTTTCTAGAAACACACACACGTTCCTGCGAGTGCACATTCCTGCTCACCCCATTGCCACTTTATCGTCCACCAACTTCGTGCACTCACCCAACATTGAGATGGATATTTTTGTGACAATATAATATCAGATTCGTAGAAATTGATATCAAGTCTCCACTTGGATATGACTTCGTAACTAAAACCCATACCATTTCTTCAACAAGATGCCTATTATTATTGGTTTATATAAGCAACGAGATTCCACAAAATTATTTCAGAAAAATAGTGACCAGATCATGTGTTACATGTTGTATGGAAAATCATTATATAGCAAAGTCTATTTCATCCAAAGGAAATATGATTTTCCTTTGTATCTCTCATACACATGTAACACTTGCAACTCAATTCATTCCAAAATATACACCTTTTCTCTATACTCCCCTACATGTTCAATCTAGTAAACTTGTCACATCTATTTACTCAAAACTACCAACTATCCCAAATCATTTAATTAGATCTTGTATTACATTGCATTGATACAATGAAGATTTTTGGAGTCTCAATGAAGATCAACAATTTGTGTGACACCAGGAATATTATTCAAGTGAAAGAACCAAGACCCCAATATTGTTTTAAAGTAGAAGTTCCCACAACTAGTTGTTGAATATCTACACAAAAATCATCATTGAATAGAGTGGCAAGAGCATTACTAACAACATATTGCTCCTACACTCTGGCACATAAAAGTCTCAAGCATGATTTGACACCAACCAATTCAATGTATTCATCAAACCCTTTAAGCTAACAAAAACAGAAAATCAATTGAAAATGAAAATATAATCTTGTTGTTTGATGATGAACTCATAGTGATCAAGAGCATTGACAAATAGAACCAGGATTCAAGCTCCATATCTTAATATTCTTTGAGTGCTAACTCAAGCATGCCTGAATTTTAGCTTACATGTTGATGATCATAAACATATCAACAAAACTATTAATCATTTGAATTCTCATATGGGCGATTACTTAACATCTGGAACTACAAATTAACAATGGTAGTTCTCACCAATCATGCGCACATAAGACTAAGATGACTCTCCTCATGGCGCTTATAATTTGGTGTTGGAACTTGGTAGTCCTTCATCGACCTTCTCGTTTACACTTGAAACTCGTCAAGTATTTAGAAAAGATTAAGTTGATACAGTGGGGTGATAGGTGGTCATCGTTATGGGAATTTGGTGTTAGTTCTTTGACTATGGCGTTTAGTTGAAACCTGGCCTCTGATCCAGAGTATTTTTGGCACGAAATGAGAGCGGAGATATAATAAAGAAATATATAGAGATATCTCGGATATCCAAAAATATAACATAAATTTATCATAGATGCAACCATAAACACAGATATACAGTAATACACGATTTCTATTAATGAAATAAATGTACAAAGATTGTAAAAATACAGAGTGAAAGACTCGCTAGAATGGTGGCAACTTATCTCTGAGAAGAGATGTAACGGCTACTTGCATTCGCAAGAAGATGATTATTATAATGAGGCTCCAAAGGCAATTTTAAGATAAGTAAATTCCAAAACCCTAACCCTGGAAGATGAAAATCCAAAAGGTTTGCAGGCCTCGATGGGGGTAGTTGATACGTCAACTTCCTGGGGGCGTAACTTTTGCACACGATCTTTGTTTGGGGTGCTCGATACATCGTTAGAAAGATCTATCTGAGGACTACAATTGCTGACAACGAATATCAAGTTTGAAATGGACTCATATTTTTAGGAACGGATTATTTTTCATCGGAGGTTTGATTCCCAAAAAACATCGTTTAGGGCCTCAAAATGGCTCCGGAAGTTCAGGACCCGAATAACTGCAAAAAATAGTAAATTACCAAAATTGCCAGAAAACGTTTTGAGCCAGTTGGAAAAGGTCGGTGGCCGCCGATATCCNGCAATGCAATGGTATCCATTGCATTGAGTGCTGGGGGGGAGAGGGAAAAGTGTTTGATGAATCTGCATCTTGATGAGTTGCTTGCCTTGTTGGAGAAGTTGTGTTGCTTAGCTTGTTGAATGTTGTCACGAACATGTGGCTGGAAGGGTTGGAACTTTTTAACCAGTTTGTCTACATGAAATTCCTATGTGCAGAAGGAATCTTTACACTTTGTTTCAATATTTTCGACCTACTTATGTTGGATAGAAGGTGCTTGGGCCGAGGCTGTAGTGGTTGCAGTATCCTTCTATTCACCTTTTGAACAGATTGTGAAGAAGCTGAATTTTGTAGTATGCGATACTACCTTGCAGCATTGTTTAGGTGGAACAATAGTCAGAACTACCTCTAGTATTCTGTAGAGATGACCCCCCAAAGAAACAATGACACTCCGGTGTTGAGACTCATAAACAACATGGCGCTTCCACATATATGGTTGGCCTAAGAGAACATCACAAACATCCAGTGGGGAAACATCACATAATACCTCATCCTTGAAGGGTTGTATGTCATATGACAATCGACACCACTGGTTGAAACAAAGATCTCATCCCTGGCGAAGCCACCCGATGTTGTATGGTTGTGGATGTGATGTTGTTGACAATCCTAACTGTTTGACAACCTCTGTTGAGATTAGGTTATTCTGGCTTCCAATATCAACAATAAAATGAAGTGGGGTCCCCTTCACCCACATCTATGAATGAAAAAGGCACTCCCCCTCTTCAGGATCTGTTGGTTCTTTTGGTTGANGCAATGCAATGGTATCCATTGCATTGAGTGCTGGGGGGGAGAGGGAAAAGTGTTTGATGAATCTGCATCTTGATGAGTTGCTTGCCTTGTTGGAGAAGTTGTGTTGCTTAGCTTGTTGAATGTTGTCACGAACATGTGGCTGGAAGGGTTGGAACTTTTTAACCAGTTTGTCTACATGAAATTCCTATGTGCAGAAGGAATCTTTACACTTTGTTTCAATATTTTCGACCTACTTATGTTGGATAGAAGGTGCTTGGGCCGAGGCTGTAGTGGTTGCAGTATCCTTCTATTCACCTTTTGAACAGATTGTGAAGAAGCTGAATTTTGTAGTATGCGATACTACCTTGCAGCATTGTTTAGGTGGAACAATAGTCAGAACTACCTCTAGTATTCTGTAGAGATGACCCCCCAAAGAAACAATGACACTCCGGTGTTGAGACTCATAAACAACATGGCGCTTCCACATATATGGTTGGCCTAAGAGAACATCACAAACATCCAGTGGGGAAACATCACATAATACCTCATCCTTGAAGGGTTGTATGTCATATGACAATCGACACCACTGGTTGAAACAAAGATCTCATCCCTGGCGAAGCCACCCGATGTTGTATGGTTGTGGATGTGATGTTGTTGACAATCCTAACTGTTTGACAACCTCTGTTGAGATTAGGTTATTCTGGCTTCCAATATCAACAATAAAATGAAGTGGGGTCCCCTTCACCCACATCTATGAATGAAAAAGGCACTCCCCCTCTTCAGGATCTGTTGGTTCTTTTGGTTGAATTGTTGCAGTCACGACAATAGCAGTGGGGTCTGCGTTGATGACATGCCTTTTACCAGTATTTTTAGAATCAGATTCTGAATTAGGGTTCGACTCCTTGTCTTTGATCTCGACCACCAATGACTGTTTTGAGATACATTCATCGGTGTTGTGCCAGGGGATTTTATGGAAATCGCACCATTTTCCGGTGTCCTTTGTCTTCCTGTGACCCTTCTTTTCATGTGTCTTGGACTTGGTTTTCGGGAGACTATTTTTTAGGTTCGTCTTTATCATACTTTGGTTGTTGCAGATTTGTAGACGCAAACTCTCGTTTGTTCTGGTGCTTAAATTTCTGCTCGATTTTAACAACATATCGATAAACAACACTGAGTGATGAGATGTCCATAAAATCCATTTCAGTTTGGATGTATCTGTGTAGAACCCCACGGTATTTTAGAACCAAATATTGTTCAGAGTCTTTGATACCCATCTTGGTGCGCGGGTTGTGGAAGATATTGGTGAACTATGGAATTGCTTCGCCCCTCTCTTGTCGTAGTGTGGTCCATATCATGTACTAGTACTCATAGTTTCCAAAAGGGTAATACTGTTCCTTTTCTGCATCCACAAAAAAATCCCAAGTGGGCTCGACCCCATATATTCCAGACTCCTCTGTGGAAATTTTATCCTAGTAAGTTTCCCACCAATGTTTGACATGGGGGAGATCTTTAAGGAGTGATAAGGTGATATTTTCCCTATCGGAAAAATTATGAAAAGAGAAATAAACTTCTAGTAGATTTAACCATTTGTCTAGGGCATCCGCATCTATTTGACCTTCAAATACAGGAATATCAAAATTAACCTGTACCTTGAAAGGAGAGGTGCTTCCAAAGTGGTTGTTTGATGAGGATGCACCTATTTCTATTGACAGGCATTGAAGGATGTGGGAAAAATTCTCCATGATTTCGTCCCTCTGTCGTGTTAGAGCTTGCTCAAGCAACATATTGATAGGATCGTTTGCTCCGTCGTTTTTCTTTTCTTCTGCCATGGAGGGTTTCTTGGGCGTGCGAGAGAGATTGTCTTCAATAGAGACAAGATCAAGACCCAACTTGCTATACTCGGACCTCGTCGGGGACATGCACTGAAAAACGATCAAGAGCATCGTCTTATGATATCACTGATCCAGATTATTTTCGACATGAAATGAGAGCGGAGATATAATAAATAAATATAAAGAGATATATCGGATATCCAACAATATAACATAAATGTATTAGAGATGCAACCATAAAGACATAGATACAGTAATACACATTTTCTATTAATGAAAGAAATGTACAGAGACTGTAAAATACAGAGTGAAAGACTCACTAGAATGGTGGTAGCTTATATTTGAGAAGAGATGTGATGGCTACTCGCATTCACAAGAAGATGAATATTACAATGAGGCTCCAAATGCATTTTTAACATAAGTAAAATCCAAAACCTTAACCCAGGAAGATGAAAATCCAAAAGGTTTGTGGGCACCGATGGGGGTAGTTGATATGTCAACTTTCCGGGGGTGTAACTTTTGCATACGATCTTCATTTGGGGCACTCAATACATCGTTAGAAAGATATATCCAAGGACTACAACTGATGACAACAAATATAAAGATTGGAAAATAATTATATTCGTCGGAGGTTTGATGCTCAAAAAACGTCGTTTAGGGCCTCAAAATGACTCCATAAGTTTAGGACCCGAAAAACTGTCAAAATTAGTAAATTACCAAAATTGCCAGAAAATTGTTTTGAGAGAGTTGGAAAAGGTGGGTGGCCATCGATATCCACCTGGATCAACCTCAGTCTCCATTTCCATTAGTTGTTTTATATCCCACACTTTATTTGACACCCTATGGGATATTATCCCACATACAATGCATACAAAACTTTCATATATTCAAATACACAAATCTTTGCACATACATCTGATGCGTAGTGCAATAAGTCTAACTCCATGTGGGATTTTACTTCTTTGTGGCTCATGAGATGTTTAATGACTTGGAGTAGTGGGCTCGATGACCAAAACCCATAATTTTGGAAAATCACACAGTTTATAACCAAGGCTTTAAACAATTAGAGTGGAAAGGACAACTTGACATTTTAAAATGAAGTTGAAAATATCACAAACCAGACCCTAGCTTGGACAATGAAGGATAGTGACATTTTACAAAGTTTCACCGGATTAAAATTTTTGAGAAGACAAAAAGATTTGACGAGGTTGGAACAATTTTGGTTGAAAGTGAAAAAAATTGGAGGTTATGGAAAATGGATACAAAATATAAAAAGAGGCTCAAAATATCATATTTATGATTTCACTGCAAAATACCATTAATTTTTGTAGCGAATAGATTTTTTTCTCAAAATAACATGAAAATTACTGATGAATATAAATCATGCTGAGAGGATATATTTGAAAAAAAGGTTGAGTTTAGGCTAGGATTTTTAGGTACTAACACTGGATCCAGCTGGATATGTTTCCCTCCCTACGAGGCACCAAGAACATGTAGACCAATTTCTTCTTTCTCTACTGCAACTTGCAACTCATTATGCTCATTTGAAGAAAAACACTCTGCAAGATGAAAACAAATCATTTTGCATGCTGAAAAATCAAACTGCAAAATAAAATATCTTTGTACCAGTGTCTCCATTGGGATATGGAGTCATTATTCTTATTAATCTATTGCACACCAGACACTACTCTCACACTACAAACTAACCTTCTGACTGAAACAAACATGCTCAAAAGGAGATCTTATTTATGTACAACTCCTATACTAACCATTTGGATCTTCCTGGTTTATGTAAAGGAAAAATTCAAGTGTATTGAAGTAAGCATCCGACTGACAAAAAGATCTTATTATTTGCAACAAAATGAAAGAGTGCAAAAATAATGAAATTCTTTCAACAAAAAATTAATTGGCAATTTATACTTACTCTTGCAAATGAGTTGTTTTCCCAAAACTGCAACATTAAAAACCTTTGTAGAAACTGACTCCATCCAAAGGGCCACGGGATCTTGAAGAATATGACAAATCTCCAAATAATATAGAAGACCAAATTGTTGATCTATAATTTCTACCTCATTTGTGAGACAATAATCCTCTTAAATTAGCCCATGAATATCACTTGTTTAATTACAATCAAGGACAACACTAAATCCGTGAAACTGTTGAATCATTTCCTAGGAAGAAAAGACTTTAGTAGTATCCAAATTATCAAGCTAATCATGAGAATCAAGAGGCTACAACATAGCTTGAACAATTTCAAGAGCTCGAACATCATGCACAATGAACTCTTGTTTCTGTTGGACTATCTTTTCATAGTTGTCACTCTTCATAGCTATCACTCTGACTTTTTTTATTGTGACAAAGATGCAACAATTTAAATTCCTCACAACATTTTGGATAAAGAGATTCAACATAAAAAAATTCTTTATAATAAGAATGGAAAGTGGTATGAAATTCCCTCAGGGAAGAAATACTTGAGGAAGACAAAGATTTACACCATTCTCTGGCATTTCCCTCCAAGGAATACTGAAACATATTAAACAAGACATCTTCATGAACAATGCCCACCTAACACATACATTCATGAAAGTCCATCAAATGCAAAACAGGGACTTCCCAATATTCTCCCTTAAATCTTGTAACAACATTCCCATTCTTCTCTACCTAGCATAGGATTGGGAAAACTAGGTACGTTGGGAAAATAGAAAAATGCATACCTTGTATCTAATATAGCCTCCATTTTTTCTAAGATTTTGAACCAGTGGAGTCTCTTATGGATTCTCCATTCATGGAGTCTCCAGGTGAAAGATTGCAGTCACTTCTGTCACCAATCCTTGGTCAACATCAAGAATTGGTTGTATTAATTGTTGTACAACCCAGGGAAGTATGTATTTGTTCCTTCGTTCTCCAACAACGACACCAAAATATGTTAGCACTAGAATATGCTCTTTGACTGCTGGGAGGGAATTCCTAACACATCTTAGTTATTGCAATGGTTTTTTTGAAAGTTGGATCAAGTGGGATGAGAAAGGATGAGTGTCTGGTAGAGGAAATTAAGCTCAAATCCAACTAGAAGGGTAGCATCTAATACGTCAAAGGAAAGTTATTGGACATTAGACAGTTCAAAAAATACCATAAAATGGAAGAAGGCGACACTTAAATGAATATATGGTGACACTTAAATACCATAAAATGGAAGAAGGTGACACTTATATGGAGAATATATTCAGATCAAAATGTCACTTTGATCTGAATCATAATATCTGAAAAAAAATTATACTTTGTAGGCAATAAACAACATAATCCATGTTGCTACTAAATATGAAACTGTATAATGATTAATGCATCACAAAACACCATATTTTTCATCAGATAATAAGAAATATGATAGCAGAAATATGAATTGTAAAACACATATACTAACCATCCATCAACTTAATGCTCTGACATGGAAATGTAGCATTAAATAAAATTACAAATTACGGTTTTTACATAGATCCTCGGCACTCGAAACTGATCATTTACCTCTCAAACCCCCAACCCTCTTGGACATTCATAACCCCCATATCATCCATGTATTTCTTTCATATATAATATGCAGGATTCCCATTACAAACAAAAAGTAGTTTCAAAAGAATAGGATCGAATATCCTCTTTGCTAATAATATGCATATGAAAAAGATGATGTGTAATTAGAAAATAAGGATTTGTTAAATATCCTACTTTTGTGGAAACCTCCTTAATCGAACCCTAGATGGTACCTTCCTTTAATTCCCAACAAAATAGTGATGCTGATAGGTGTTGAAGATGAAGACCACATGTTGAAGAAGCCTCCGGAACCATTTGAACAATTTTCCACCTTTCAAATTTCATGATCGTGTAATTTTATATTCTACATGCCTTCTATCTTGCCATTTGTCGAATACTCCGTTCTGGAAATCTGGAATCTTTGCCTCATAACCAAAGATGATTTTTTTGACAACTAAAATCTTGCCCAAATCTCTAGTTCCATAAAAACATGACTTCAAAATTCATACTACAGAATAAAGGCATTGAGATGGATATTTTTGTGACAATATAATATCATATTTGTAACAATATGACTTCAAAAATCATACTATAGAATAAAGGCATTGAGATGGATATTTTTGTGACAATATAATCTCAGATTTCTAGACAGTGATATCGAGTCTCCACTTGGATATGAATTCCTAACTAAAAACCATACCAGTTCTTCAACAATATGCCTATTATTATTTGTTTATATAAGCAATGAGATTCCACAAAATTATTTCAGAAAAATAGTGACCAGATCATGTATTACATGTTGTATGGAATATCATTATATATCAGAGTCTATTTCATGCAAAGGAAAGATGATTTTCCTTTGTATCTCTCATACACATATAACACCTACAACTCAATTCATTCCAAAATATACACCTTTTCTCTATACTCCCTTGTATCTGCAATCTAGTAAACCTGTCACATCTATTTACTCAAAACTACAAATTATCCCAACTCATTGAATTAGCTCTGGTCTTACATTGTGTTGATACACAGACAAATTTTGGAGTCTCAATGAAGATCGACAATTTGTGTGACACCAAGCATATTATTCCAGTTGCTAGAACCAACACCCCAAGCTTGATTTAATGTATAAGGTCCCATGGCTAGTTGTTGAATATGTACACAAAAATCATCATTGAATAGAGTGGCAAGAGCATAACTAATAACATATTGCTCCTACGCTCTAGAACATAAAAGTCTCGAGCCTGATTTGACACCAACCAATTCAACATATTCATCAAACCCTTTAAGCTAACAAAAACAGTAAATCAATTACAAATGCGCCTATAATACTTTTGTTTGATGATGAACTCATAGTGATCAAGAGAAATCGAACTAGGATTCGAGATCCGGATATTAATAGTCTTCGAGTGCTAACTCAACATGTATGACATTTAGCTTACATGTTGATGATCATAAGCATATCAACAACATTGTTAAGCATTTGAATTCTCATCTGGGAGGTTACTTAACATCTCAAACAACGACTTAACAATGGTAGTTCTCACCAATCATGTGCACATAAGACTAAGACGACTCTCCTCAAGGCGCTTAGCATTTGGTGTGTTAGAGATAATGCCTCATTTATGATTCATACTAGAGTTTAGGGATTGGTTTGGTTTGTTGGAGGATGTTGAGAGTTTCTCTCAACCTCTCCCTCTAAGAATGGAATACGTTGGATCTCACTCCAACTATATATACCTGATGTATCTTTGTTTATTGTATGTAATGCAATTCTATTATTGTGTGTTAATCTTGTGCAAGGGCTACTCTATCAATTTATAATTTGGTATCCGAGCCTGAACTGGATTAAATCCCTCATGGGATGGCCACGAAGATGTGAAAGAGATGTGAGTGTTGATAAGTGTAGGAGAGTGGATTTGAGTGTTTTAGTTTCTGTGTGTATGTTTGAGAGTGTTAATTCTGCTAAGAGAGGCGTTGCATAAGAGAGAGCTATAACATTTTTTTTCGTTGAGAGAGTCGTCATCTACTGTGTGTAGGTCATTGGAGAAGGAGTTGCTATGTGAAGAGTTTTTATTTATTCACGGATCACAATTTCTTAAGGCCATGCTCAAAGCCAATGACAGCCTACCCAACACGCCTGTAAATCAAGGTAGTCGGGATCGAGGAGGCTCACGGATCGGATTGGTGGAGGTAGTAGTTTTTGGATCAGTGCGCGATTTCAATGGTCTCTCGTAATTTTTACTTTTCTTCACTCACACATTCGAGGGAGAGATTTTGATCAACATATACAACATGTGGTCATTCAGACAGTGTTTAGCATAAGCAGAATCAAAAGTAATATTGATTTCTTTAGTAGCATATTATTTTAAGCACTCTTTGTTTGTAAAAATATATTATGAAGAATGAATTACATGACAATGTACCATGATCTAAATTGGTGGTTCTTAACACCAATTTGGTTATGCATACAGTCAATTGGGGTTATTGTTGTCCTGCGGTGCTTCAAGAGCATTAGTTACATGTTTATCCTTGTGTATATTGTTGTAGATGTGTTTAAAGAAGGTCAGTTGTATGATTGACTACTGAATATATTCAATATCCAGTAATCAGATCATTGTCCTATATAACTGTTGAAATTTTCTCTTCAGGGGATTCAATAGATGGTAGTGTATCCATAGGATAATTCAGTATCGAGATTGTCCTTCAGGAATTCGAGAAGCATAAGTTCTACAAAGAACGCCAAAGATGGTCAGAAGCTTTTGTACTTTAAATGTGTCAAATGGGAAGCTCGTATGTGTGGAGAAGAAAAGAGCGGAAGATGGAAGATTCAGAGTGGGTGTAAGCATTGATGAAGACCAGTCAGACAAAGACAAATGAAAATTTTTGTAATTGTGATTTCAGTATTGTAAGTTTTCTGTAATGTAGGCATTAAGGGGGGGTGTTAGAGATAATGCCTCATTTATGATTCATACTAGAGTTTAGGGATTGGTTTGGTTTATTGGAGGATGTTGAGAGTTTCTCTCAACCTCTCTCTCCAAGAATGGAATAAGTTGGATCTCACTCCAACTATATATACCTGATGTATCTATGTTTATTGTATGTAATACAATTCTATTATTGTGTGTTAATCTTGTGCAATGGTTTCTCTATCAATTTTGAATTCTCATCTGGGAGGTTACTTAACATCTCAAACAACGACTTAACAATGGTAGTTCTTACCAATAATGTGCACATAAGACTAAGTCGACTCTCCTTAGGGTGCTTAGCATTTGGTGTTGGCAGTCCTTCATCGACCTTGTCATTTACATTTGAAACTCATCAAACATTTGGAAAAACTAGAGTTGATACAGTGGGATGACACCTAGTCATTGTTATGGGTATTTGGCGTTAGTACTTTGACTATGGCGTTCAATTGAAACCTGGCCTTGGTTTCCATTTCCATTAGGAATTTGTTGGCAGGAACTTTATTTGACACCCTATGGGATATTATCCCACATACAATGAAAAATTGTATTTCATATATTCAAATACACAGCACATACAACTGACATGTAGTGCAAGAAGTCTTAATACATGTGGGATTTCACTTCTTCATGGCTCATGTGATGTTCAATGACTTGGAGTAGTGGGATCGATGACCAAAACCCATAATTTTCCAAAATCTCACAATTTATAACCAAGGCCTTAAACTATTAGAGTAGAAAGGACAACTTGAAATTTTCAAATGAAGTTTAAAATATCACAAACCAAACCCTAGCTTGGACAATGAAGGATAGGATAGTGACATTTTAAGAAGTTTCATTGGATTAAAATTTTTGAGAAGATGAAAGGTTTGATAAGGTTGACCCTAGCTTGTACAATGAAGGATAGAATAGTGACATTTTACGAAGTTTCATTGGATTAAAAGTTTTGAGAAGATGAAAGGTTTGACGAGGTTGGCGCAATTTTCATGGAAAGTGAAAAAACTTGGAGGTTATGGGAAATGGATACAAAATTGGAGAAGAGGTTCACAAGATCACATTTATGATTTCGCTACAAAAAA
>SNQJ01S0008379.1:119147-131040 GCA_010110895.2 Picea sitchensis | reverse complement strand
CGGATATTAATAGTCTTCGAGTGCTAACTCAACATGTATGACATTTAGCTTACATGTTGATGATCATAAGCATATCAACAACATTGTTAAGCATTTGAATTCTCATCTGGGAGGTTACTTAACATCTCAAACAACGACTTAACAATGGTAGTTCTCACCAATCATGTGCACATAAGACTAAGACGACTCTCCTCAAGGCGCTTAGCATTTGGTGTGTTAGAGATAATGCCTCATTTATGATTCATACTAGAGTTTAGGGATTGGTTTGGTTTGTTGGAGGATGTTGAGAGTTTCTCTCAACCTCTCCCTCTAAGAATGGAATACGTTGGATCTCACTCCAACTATATATACCTGATGTATCTTTGTTTATTGTATGTAATGCAATTCTATTATTGTGTGTTAATCTTGTGCAAGGGCTACTCTATCAATTTATAATTTGGTATCCGAGCCTGAACTGGATTAAATCCCTCATGGGATGGCCACGAAGATGTGAAAGAGATGTGAGTGTTGATAAGTGTAGGAGAGTGGATTTGAGTGTTTTAGTTTCTGTGTGTATGTTTGAGAGTGTTAATTCTGCTAAGAGAGGCGTTGCATAAGAGAGAGCTATAACATTTTTTTTCGTTGAGAGAGTCGTCATCTACTGTGTGTAGGTCATTGGAGAAGGAGTTGCTATGTGAAGAGTTTTTATTTATTCACGGATCACAATTTCTTAAGGCCATGCTCAAAGCCAATGACAGCCTACCCAACACGCCTGTAAATCAAGGTAGTCGGGATCGAGGAGGCTCACGGATCGGATTGGTGGAGGTAGTAGTTTTTGGATCAGTGCGCGATTTCAATGGTCTCTCGTAATTTTTACTTTTCTTCACTCACACATTCGAGGGAGAGATTTTGATCAACATATACAACATGTGGTCATTCAGACAGTGTTTAGCATAAGCAGAATCAAAAGTAATATTGATTTCTTTAGTAGCATATTATTTTAAGCACTCTTTGTTTGTAAAAATATATTATGAAGAATGAATTACATGACAATGTACCATGATCTAAATTGGTGGTTCTTAACACCAATTTGGTTATGCATACAGTCAATTGGGGTTATTGTTGTCCTGCGGTGCTTCAAGAGCATTAGTTACATGTTTATCCTTGTGTATATTGTTGTAGATGTGTTTAAAGAAGGTCAGTTGTATGATTGACTACTGAATATATTCAATATCCAGTAATCAGATCATTGTCCTATATAACTGTTGAAATTTTCTCTTCAGGGGATTCAATAGATGGTAGTGTATCCATAGGATAATTCAGTATCGAGATTGTCCTTCAGGAATTCGAGAAGCATAAGTTCTACAAAGAACGCCAAAGATGGTCAGAAGCTTTTGTACTTTAAATGTGTCAAATGGGAAGCTCGTATGTGTGGAGAAGAAAAGAGCGGAAGATGGAAGATTCAGAGTGGGTGTAAGCATTGATGAAGACCAGTCAGACAAAGACAAATGAAAATTTTTGTAATTGTGATTTCAGTATTGTAAGTTTTCTGTAATGTAGGCATTAAGGGGGGGTGTTAGAGATAATGCCTCATTTATGATTCATACTAGAGTTTAGGGATTGGTTTGGTTTATTGGAGGATGTTGAGAGTTTCTCTCAACCTCTCTCTCCAAGAATGGAATAAGTTGGATCTCACTCCAACTATATATACCTGATGTATCTATGTTTATTGTATGTAATACAATTCTATTATTGTGTGTTAATCTTGTGCAATGGTTTCTCTATCAATTTTGAATTCTCATCTGGGAGGTTACTTAACATCTCAAACAACGACTTAACAATGGTAGTTCTTACCAATAATGTGCACATAAGACTAAGTCGACTCTCCTTAGGGTGCTTAGCATTTGGTGTTGGCAGTCCTTCATCGACCTTGTCATTTACATTTGAAACTCATCAAACATTTGGAAAAACTAGAGTTGATACAGTGGGATGACACCTAGTCATTGTTATGGGTATTTGGCGTTAGTACTTTGACTATGGCGTTCAATTGAAACCTGGCCTTGGTTTCCATTTCCATTAGGAATTTGTTGGCAGGAACTTTATTTGACACCCTATGGGATATTATCCCACATACAATGAAAAATTGTATTTCATATATTCAAATACACAGCACATACAACTGACATGTAGTGCAAGAAGTCTTAATACATGTGGGATTTCACTTCTTCATGGCTCATGTGATGTTCAATGACTTGGAGTAGTGGGATCGATGACCAAAACCCATAATTTTCCAAAATCTCACAATTTATAACCAAGGCCTTAAACTATTAGAGTAGAAAGGACAACTTGAAATTTTCAAATGAAGTTTAAAATATCACAAACCAAACCCTAGCTTGGACAATGAAGGATAGGATAGTGACATTTTAAGAAGTTTCATTGGATTAAAATTTTTGAGAAGATGAAAGGTTTGATAAGGTTGACCCTAGCTTGTACAATGAAGGATAGAATAGTGACATTTTACGAAGTTTCATTGGATTAAAAGTTTTGAGAAGATGAAAGGTTTGACGAGGTTGGCGCAATTTTCATGGAAAGTGAAAAAACTTGGAGGTTATGGGAAATGGATACAAAATTGGAGAAGAGGTTCACAAGATCACATTTATGATTTCGCTACAAAAAAACATATCTTTTTGTAGCGAATAGATTTTGTTCTAAAAACAACATGAAAATTATTGATGAATATAAAGCATGGTGAGAGGAGAGATTTGGAAAAAAAAATGATTTTAGGCTAGGATTTTTAGGTACTAACAATGGTCTTGCGGACTCATGGTATTTAATCATACCTTTCACAAACTGGCCCCAACACTTAGCTTCTTTTTCATTCGCAGACTCACAGACTTGCGGACTCGCGGACGTACAAATATGTACAACCTCTTCATAAGCCCATCCAAAAAACTCAACACTTAGATTATTTTTTGATCCTGTCGGATTCACGGGTTGGCGGACTCGCAGACTTATAGACTCATTCATCTCACCTTCCCATCTTCGTGAACCCGCCATGCTCCTAAGTCCACTACCTGCACATTACACACGTGGACGTCCCAACGTTGTCACTTGGCTTGACACGTGGCACTCAAACCACGTCACCCTTTGTTTCCCCAAAGAACTTAACACCATGCCACGTGGCACCATGGACCACTCTCCTCATGGACCCTCCACGTGGACTAACATGAAATACACATCATCACTAATATATCCTACGGGAGAGAAGGTTTCTCGTAGTCTTTAATGCTCTGATTTTTTCTCTAAGGATTTCCTAAGACTCTTAAGACCACTCTGAGAATGTAAAACCTCCCCCAAACTGTTAATATTTTCTCAACACAATGCAAGGATGAGAAATTGTGCCCAACACACTGTTTGTAACTGGTCAAGGACTTTCCATCCCAAAATACCAAGTTTTTGCTCGCTTAACTTTGCCAATCGATCTAAAAAGCATTGGCAAACGCGTTGTTTGATAAATAATGGATGAGTGTTTGGAGGTTCGAAGGCATATGATCCATCTAGGTTTCCGAACTCTAATTTTGATATGGGGAACCTTCTCTCGCTCCTCCTAGATCGTTCGAGTCACTACTTATCTAGGAGAACAGAAGAGAAGGAGAATAGTAGGGCCAATTAATAATAGTAGCGCTTTATAAATTAATAATCTATGTTCTCCGAGTGGTTAATACATATATAATAGAGTTAGTTTTTAATACATATTATAAGAAACAAAATAAAGTAATAATTTGTTTGTTCAAATATAGCGGAGGCATACATATATTTGGATGGACAGGGGTAGTACGGTGTAAATCAATATGGGTAATTACCATGCTTATCATATGTAAAACTATTAATTCTACATAGACAGTCGAAGATATAAACAATGTCATTGATAAACATTTTCAGGGTATTACAACTACAAACTTTGTTATTGAACTAGTCTCATCACCAATACGCTCAAGATAATGATAATTATGGAACTCATGAAATAATTACCAGTTTACATCATCTATACAATTTTTATAGTGATTATTACTTAAACAATATTATGAATAACAATTAGTTATGACCATAATTCATAGTATTTTGCACACTAATACTCAACACATGATTTGATATATTCTCAATCAACGATAATTAAATAAGTACATAATGATCACTTATCTAGAACAATTGAACCACCAACTGCATGCATACTTTTGACTTTTCTCCCAACCTTAGACATTGTTCCCTACAAACTAAGAATAGGTCACCCCCGAGTTGGGGTTGAAATCTGCTAGGGAAAGGAAAATATATCCCTAGAGGTCTCTCAACAACAACAATATCTAAATACAGATGCCAAGTTCAACAACAGTCTTACAGACTCTACTTTCCCCACATGCTTGTCCCACCCAGAAAGTGTGCCCCCTATGGTTGCCCACTACCCTCCAAGATTCATCAACAAGCTAGACATGAATAATCAAAGTTCTATGAAGACAACTTCACATCTCTGCGAATCAAATTTGCTACAATTCTCCCACCCGGGGAGAATGCACAAGGGCCTGACACCCCACCTCTTCAGCTTAACAATTATCTTTCGACGCTCTTCAGCAGAATCCTACGCTCTACATGGTATAGGTACAGGTGCGATAATGATATCATGCATGCCCAGATGACAACAACAAGGTGAGGTGGGTAAAAAATAATGATCAAATGGTGGATGAATGAGCTAAAGTCCCCAAAAATTATGTGCATGTTCCCAAATTGACACTTGTCATGTTGGAAATTACATGGGCCACACATGGGTTCCCTCACATGGTGATATGTTTCCTCATAGGGACCTAGGATAAAATGCATTATCCCCTATTTTAGACATTAACTTTAGGAATATTCATAAAATATTTTTTTTTTTCTTAAGCCCCCTTAACTTAGCCCCATTTTCCCATTCTAATGGAGTTTATCCCCCTTACTCTTGTTTTCAAGATGGCCTGCATGCAGTGATGTTTTCTTTCATTAATTTCCAAGTGAAAATACACAATACAAAACAGGGTCTTTGGCCAAAAGACGTTCCTGGCTCACCAACCTATACACATACTTGTAATTACATTTCAACTGGGTTCGACTTAGGGGTATTACATGGGTGTCCATACAGGCTCTAAGATCCGCAATATTAAGTAGCATGTTGTGAATTTGCTCCTGCATGATCTCTCTCTCATCATTGTTGTCCAAAAGAATTCAACCCAAGAAAGTTTGTATGTGTCAGTGCAAATCAATTGTTTTGAGATATTTTGTATCTTGGGCTCGTGAATCTCATGTGTCTTGCATCGAGTCTCCTATTTCTACATCCACCTCCTAGTCGTGGAGGGTGGTTCTCTCCTTTCTGGTAGCTGCCTCAATGACCTCTGAATTATGTTGAATGTTGAGAGGGGTTACTCATCGAAATTCCCTCTCTACCTTATGTGTCGAGAGCATAATGCATGGGTTGGTAAGCTCTGAACTTCTATTGCTTGAAGAGCCCAGGTCACATGCATGAATACTACCTCTCTTGCAACCCCTTACATATCCACGAAATAGAGGCATTGCAAATAGATGAAACCAAAGAGAAAAATCACAAGCAAACCTTACACAAATAAGCTTCAAATAAGCTTGAAACCATCACGGAGAACAACCCTGCTTCTCATGCAATTCATAATGCGTTTCTAGCTCAAGTACCAAGCTTTACCTGAATGCTACATTATGAAATGGTCCCTTACGTGAGCGTAATAACTATTTGCTCGAGTCTCATCCCTCATAAGAGTTGCGTACTACGAATGCATGGTGGGTGGGGAGATTTATGTATTTAGTGACACGTTGGGTGGGAGGGAATGTTGCATGAGGCTTTCCTGGGGATGGGAATAGCTTCCACCCTATCCGAATAATTTGAATTTCAATATAACAAAAATAACCATTTTAAAGTATTAAGTCTGAAATGTCAAAATATGAGATACGTCTTTTTTAATTATTATACATTTATATAAATATTATTATATATTTATATAAATTTAAGTAAACTTTTAAAAATATAAATTATGTATGTCTCTTCTATTTATTTTTATACATTTAAGATTTATATAAATATTATCATATATTTATATAAATTTAAGTAATTTAAAAAAAATATAAATTATTTATCTATAAATTTAAGTAATTTAAAAAAAATATAAATTATTTATCTATGGTCTATTTATTTTTAAATATAGAATATTCACTAAACCTATTAAAATATTAAATATACACATTTTGTTAATTCTTAAATATTATAATATAGAAAATAATTTTTGTCTTTAAATTAAATTTCATAATAATTTTATAAAGTTAAAAGTATTTTATATTTCTAATAATATTTTTATACATAAACGAACACCATTTTCATTTATTAATATTTTAAATAGATATTAAAATTAAATTTTATGATAATTTTATAAATTTAATAATATTTTGTATTTTTAATAATATTTTCATGCAAAAATTAACACCAATTTCATTTATTAATATATTAAATGGATATTAAAATTTTAATAAGTATTTCAGGTATATCTTATAGTGCAAAGGTAAAATATCTAAATAAAGTCTAAACGAAATTTGTTTTTCCGAATTTTAAAAACTTTACACTTATAATGTTTCAAAATAATTTTTGAATATAGTTTTTTTTATTTAAATATAAAATTATTTTTTATTAAAAATAAAAAATAAATATTATTTTTTCAGAACAACAAAGTCAAAAATACATATAAAATGCCCTTAAATGAATTAGGAATTAGTAGGTTCACAAAATACCTATAATTAATAGTAACTTTGCGAATTCATTTTGAGAGAAGGGTGGTGTAAATATTAAGTATCATTAGTGAAATATATGTAATATATAATAAATTTCATATAGATGGATATATATATATTATTATAAGTCTGTCGTAGGCATAGAAGGACTATAGCAATCGATAATTCGTTGACCTTGTATTAGTTTGTCTTTTGACCACAAATATTTGCATAATATTTATTCTTGGAGCTAGGGAACTAAAAACATTGAATTTTATATAATAAAAAGTACCATATATGTAATAATCTGATTGGATAACAAATTGGAGGTCTTATTGTCAGCTTCGCTATTCCCAATGTTTTATATGTTAGCATATCCAAACTTTTTGATCGTGTACACTCTTTTTGAATCATATATTTTTCTGATGCATTGCTTGAAGGTGGATTAATGCTAGCATTAGTTCGAATGTTTGTCTTAGCATTTTCTGCTAGCATTGTCTTAGATCGTATACGGTGTTTTTTGTATTTGTACTAATCATATTGAAATGTTTAGATATCCAAGCTTTATAGTGATCGATAATTCCAAACTTTATAACGTGCATGCCGCATGTATTTGTATTGAAATGTATTGACACTTTTTTTGAGGTTCTTGAATAGGCCTGGCAACTTAAATGTTTACATGACACGAGGTCCTCTAACAGGCCTGACATCTTAAATGTTTGCATACCGCGAAGTCCTTAGACAACCTGACAACCTTAAATGTTTATCTAAATACGCTTCTCGGAGTACATTTTTCCTCGAAATTTTCCATAGAATGTTGCAATGATTTTGGACAATATTGTTGTCCACCGCCAGTTGAATAGGCATTGTATATTTGATCCTTCTTCTAGCCTTCCCATGAAATTTCGTCATTGTTGAAGTTACATACATTGTTTACTGGTTCGCTGAGTGATGCTTCTTCGCTGGTTCGTCGCTTGCTGCTTGTTATTGTTGTTTGGTTCACAATTCGACCTGCACTTCTGCTTTTCATCATTTCAGAATAAGCTTCCATGCCATAGTTTCATTTTCTATTCCTTCTTTGTTGTTCAGTGTTTGCAGTTTGCAAGTAAGAATGTTTGCTTATTTCTACTAGCATGCTCGTCATATGTTTCTGATTCCTTCTGTGCTTCAGCTGTAGTTTCGTAATCGTTGGAGATATATATGTTGTTTACTGGTTCGGTGGTTGTTGCTTGTTCATTGGTTCGTTGGTACGTCGGTTGTTGGTTGTGTTTGTTTGGCTCAAGTTTACGCTTTGGGGCCCCGAGGCTGTAGTTGGGCATGTTTGTGCTTTCTCGCTGGTTTGGTGCTTGTTGTTTTCTTTTGTTTGATTCGGCTTTGCAGGGTTGGGGTCTTCCTCCGGTGGTTGGAGTTTTTTTTTTTTAATTATTATTATTTTTGGGGCACTTTACGGTGTTCATCCCCTGCACCCATGAGTGGACATGCAGTTGTGTTATTTCCCTATCTAGCAAGGTCGATATCTGTTCTGTTGTGATATTTTGTTGGTGCTTCAGTGTTGACATGATAGAAAATTAGTTTCATGAAAAATAGTTCGAGAAGTACATGTGAAATTGCAATATCCGTTGTTTTTGTGTTAAAATAAAACATATGCAGGTTGTAGTTATAAACCATGTATGGTGAAATGTGCCCATATGAAAATACATGTTCGTTATCCTCTACACAGAATGGTGTGCCCACAATACGATTTGTCTTGTACTTGAGATATGATATGTACAACAAAGATTCTGCAAAATTATATTTCCATGTATGGAAGCATATCTGGGTAGTTTTCCACAGAAAACCAAAATCTTGTATCGTGGGCACAACAGTCTATGTAGAGGATAAAAAACCATGTATTTCCATGGGTCACCGTGGGTGTAAGAATATCTGGATACTTTTCCATGGAAAACCAAATATCGTTTAGCTACGACCATGCAATTTCGTAATATTTTGTGTCTTGTAATATATTTTGGGCAGGGAAAAAAATTACATATTTACAACTATGGATGGAGAATCACAAAGGTTCATGTTTCTTCCTATCTTTTAGACTATTCGTTCAGTATCTTTTACTGTATGTACATATTACTTGTTCTCCGGTGCATACCAGCTTCCATTCATGTTCATTTTATTTTGGGCGTTCCCACATTCAAACAAACATAATAGCTGGAGAAAACGACATAATCTTGATTGCATCGGTTGAAGAGAAGATAGAAAGGTACATGCTTGTACTGCTATTTCATACTATGTTTTTTTGTATTTCATTTAGTGTCTGTATATGTGTTCACCTAGTTTATTGTATGTAGATGTTGCATACCTTCCTACATAATAACTTATCTTCATTACATATCTTCCTGCATACTAACCTACTTCACGTCCGTTGTATTTTTCCTGCATTGCTACATTTAAACAAACAAAATGGTTGGATAGGATGATGGACTCTTTGGAAGGAATGTAGACAAGGAATTATAGAGGTGGATACCTGTACTCTTATTTCATATTCCAGTGTTCATTTTTTCATTTACTGTCTGTTAATTTTTGCATTTACTGTCTATATATTTGTTGTGCTTGTTCTGCTGCTTTGCACCTTTTTTTTTCTATTCTTCCTTCAAAAATAATATCTTACTCCGTATTCTCATGTGAATTGTATTCTGTTTGTTGTTACATTGGAATAAATAGATCTGTTTCTCTTTCTTTTGCATGCCTGTCTTCATACTAACTTTCCTTCATGTCCATTGCGTATTCAACGTTGGTACCTTGGAAAAATCAGGTTGGTTGGACATGAAGATGAATTGTTCGATGCAACAACAGAGGGTTCTATGGTATAATATTCGAAAAGGTATACCAAATGTGATTGTAAATTAAATATACAAACCGAGTGGGGGCATATAATAATAGACTAGAAAATGACGACTTGGCAACAATGGGCCTTTCTACCCTCCCTATTTCTACTTTTTCCATTTTCTATTATCCCTTTTGTTTTCTAATTGATCTACTTAGTGGTCTTTTCGAAAATGCCTTGGTGCGCTAGTTGGAAGACTAACGGTTTCACATGTATGGTCACGCTTCTACCTTATTCCATACTTACCCACTTTGTCGATTGTGGGTGCCGGGCTTGCGGGTTTAAGATTGATCCCCTGTCTTCTGGGGGTCCGTGATATACAGATTGGTCGTGGTGCCCCGCCCTCACGCCATGTTTACTGTTACACATTTTTCCAGTCAAAAAATTAGAGGCATACAATTTTATGCTCGGGACCTCATGTTTCCTGAGTATATTCCTTGACACCCTATTTTGTATTCCACCTCCTTCCACCCTTCATGTGACATTAAGAACTATTATGGACAGTATACAATGCATATGATTGTTTAGTCCTTCTGATGTTCATCGACACATGCTTGCATCAGAAAAAGTTGGACTAGTGACATGGCCATGAGCAATCAGTCATCCCAGACATCAGCAGACCGACAAGGCCAAAGGTAAAGATGCATACACTTTTCTCCTAGTATGTTTACCAAAAAAATATCCTCGACTATTTATTCATCTATGGAATGATGAATATGATGATGTCATCTGCAATACATGATTTGTAGTTCACAAGAAGTATCAACAAGTACAAGCGAGACGTCGAACATAGCACAATTTCTGCAGAATAAGAGGTGTGGTTGCAAAAATATGGCTCCATAGTTCATTGAATCTATGCGTGTACTCGTAGATTTATGCCAGTGAAAGAAGAATACAAAAACAAAATTCACACTACCATTCATTTTAGTTTTCCTGTTCAAAAAATTTCGTCAGGTCTAGAGTTGTAACACCTAAAGTACTATCAATAGAGGGCTTGAACAACCACCGATATGGACAAGTGTTCATCGGGGACATAATGAACGTCTATAACACCTACTTGGACAAGTAAAACAAAACTAGATCCATTATGTGTGCTAACATGACAGACAAGGAGGCCATGATGACATTCACACTCACTATTCCTACACAACTTGTCCAGAAACATGAAGAAAAGATATTTCCGAGTAATGGGATACCCATTACAAATTTTAATATATTGCCCAAAATAGTATATGACCCTGGTGATTGTGATCAAATTATTTTTCTCAATGAAATAAGTATTGTGGAAAAAATTCCCGCTTTTTTCTTCTTCAGAATATCGTTTAGTCCAGATGCAACTATCATCCAGCTTGCATAGAGCAGTGATATTTACCCAATCAGAACCATTGGCGCAACGGTCACACTGGCGAGAAATTTTTTCTCATAACACATTCTCCATATCAAGGATGGAGAGTCGGAAAACGACAAGGCAATGGTACCACTTTCCATATCCAGTTTTGTCCTTTACTTTCGCATGTGCATGTATCTCGGGTAAGTTACACAAATATTTCACCGTTCCATGTTGCATCTGCAATTGTTCGATACCTATTCAAATTTGTTTTCATCAATGGAACAACAATTGCATAAAGGGCAGTTTCCACTTATTCTCTTAAAAGATATAACAAAGAAAAGGGATGTTAGAGAAAGGATCTTTCGCACAACCCAAGCAACGTTTGTAACAGAGTTGTGAGCAGACATAGTACAGGATATGAAGAAACTAGCTAGCTCTACAACTATTGTGCGTATACATCCACATAATCATCCTCACTTTTCTTATACAAATAGCCTTCACCAAATTTCTGCAGCTTGCTTATGTGAATTCCTATGCTCGTGTTTCCAAGTTGAAGGTGTTTTGGTTCCGGCGAATGCGTACTCGACCCCCTTTGAGCCTGTATGTGCGAAATGAAGCTCTCTTACTTCTACTTTCACTTTGATAAGTGATGATACGATTCATTTTATGCGATGCGGTGAAAAATGTCCATATATATATGGACATTGCCTTAATTCTTCCATCCGAATTGTGGGCAACACAACCGTGCATTGTACAATTAGGCAGCCTCTGTTACAAGATGTGCTTCCTAGGTTGGTAGAATTTTCGTATGAAACATATCTATAGAAAAAGGAAAGCAGTGTCTACATGTTGCATGACTTTCAGATACACAACAATTTTACCTTAAATGAGGACAATGT
>SNQJ01S0008379.1:92393-110068 GCA_010110895.2 Picea sitchensis | reverse complement strand
TAGGAATTAGTAAGTTCCCAAAATATCTATAATTAATATAATTAATAGTAACTTTGCGAATTCATTTTGAGAGAAGGGTGGTGTCAATATTAACTATCAATAGTGCAATAAATGTCATATACAATAAATGCCATATAGACGGATATATATATATCATTATAAGTCTTTATTGTAGGCATAGAGGGACTATAGCGATCGATAATTCATTGACCTCGTATTAGTTTGTCCTTTGACCACAAATATTTGCATAATATTTATTCTTGGAGGTAGGGAACTAAAAACATTGAATTTGATATAATAAAAAGTACCATATATGTAATGATTTGATTGGATAACAAATTGGAGGTCTTATTGTTGGCTTCACTATTCCCAATGTTTTATATGTTAGCATATCCAAACTTTTTAATCGTGTACACTCTTTTTGAATCATATATTTTTCTTATGCATTGCTTGAAGGTGGATTAATGCTAGCATTAGTTCGAATGTTTGTCTTAGCATTTTCTGCTAGCATTGTCTTAGATCGTATACGGTGCTTTTTGTATTTGTACTAATCATATTGAAATGTTTAGATATCCAATCTTTATAGTGATAGATAATTCCAAACTTTATAACGTGCATGCCGCATGTATTTGTATTGAAATGTATTGACACTTTTTTGGAGGTGCTTTAATAGGCTTGACAGCTTAAATGTTTACATGATGCGAGGTCCTCTAACAGGCCTACCAGCTTAAATGTTTGCATACCACGAGGTCCTTAGACAGCCTAACAACCTTAAATGTTTATCTAAATACACTTCTCAGAGTACATTTTTCCTCAAAATTTTCCATAGAATGTTACAGTGATTTTGGACAATATTGTTGTCCACCACCAGTTTAATAGGCGTTGTATATTTGATCCTTCTTCTAGCCTTGCAATGCAATTTCGTCATCGTTGAAGCTACATACATTGTTTACTGGTTCAATGAGTGCTTCTTCTTCATTGGTTTGTCGGTTGCTGCTTGTTGTTGTTGTTTGGTTCACAATTCGACCTACACTTCTGCCTTTCATCATTTCAGAGTAAGTTTTCATGCCATAGTTTCATTTTCTATTGCTTCTTTGTTGTTCAGTGTTTGCAGTTTGCAAGTAAGAATGTTTTCTTATTTCTACTGGCATGCTCGTCATATGTTTCTGGTTCCTTCTGTGCTTCGGCTACAGTTTCGTAATCGTTGGAGATATATATTGTTTACTGGTTAGATGGTTGTTACTTGTTCACTGGTTTGGTGCTTGTTGTTTTCTTTTGTTTGATTCAGCTTTGCAGGGTTGGGGTCCTGTGCTGGTGGTTGGAGTTTTTTTTTTTAATTATTATTATTTTTTGGGTGCTTTACAGTGTTCAACCCCTGCACCCATGAGTGGACATGCAATTGTGTTATTTCCCTGTCTGGAAAGGTCGATATTTGTTCTTCTGTGATATTTTGTCGGTGCTTCAGTGTTGACATGATAGAAAAATAGTTCAAGAAGTACATGTGAAATTGCAATATCTGTTGTTTTTGTGTTAAAATAAAACATATGCAGGCTGCAATTATAAACCATGTATGGTGAAATGTGCCCATATGACAACACATGTTCCTTATCCTCTACACAGACTGGTGTGCCCACGATACAATTTGTCTTGTACTTGAGATATGATATATACAACAAAGATTCTGCAAAATTATATTTCCATGTATGGAAGCATATCTGGGTAGTTTGCCATGGAAAACCAAAATCTTGTATCATGGGCACAATAGTCTATGTAGAGGATAAAAAACATGTATTTCCATGGGTCACGCAGGGATAATTTTAAGTATGGAAATTTATCTCAAAATGTAGAAACCTTAGCGAATCTTACTAGTCTTTAATACGCAAACTATAAAATGTTGGCGATGTTTTTGTAAAAATATTCAAATTTATAAGGAATTTATATAGCTTCTATAAAATTTGGGCTACTTTTAAAGTAAGATAATTTTATTCTATAGAATTTGGGCTAATAAATTTTAGAAAAGCGAATCTTATTTTTGGAAAAAGCATGGAAAATTAGCCCATGAGCAAAATTTAGCCCCTAAATCATCCCTACATGGGTGTAAGCATATCTGGATACTTTTCCATGGAAAACCAAAAATCGTTTACCTACGACCATTCAATTTCGTAATATTTTGTGTCTTGTAATATATTTTGGGCAAGGAAAAAAATTAGATATTTACAACTATGGATGGAGAAGCACAAAGGTTCGTGTTTCTCCCTATCGTTTAGACTATTCGTTCAGTCTCTTTTACTGTATGTACATATTACTTGTTCTCCGGTGCATACCAGATTCCATTCATGTTCATTGTATTTTGTGCATTCCCACATTCAAACAAACAGAATACCTGGAGAAAATGACAGAATCTTGACTGCATCGGTTGAAGAGGAGATAGAAAGGTACATGCTTGTACTTCTATTTCATACTGTGTTGTTTTGTATTTCATTTATTGTCTGTATATGTGTTCACCTAGTTTATTGTATGTAGATGTTGTGTACGTTCCTACATAATAACTTATCTTCATTACATATCTTCCTTCATACTAACCTACTTCATGTCCATTGTATTTTTCTTGCATTACTACATTTAAACAAACAAAATGGCTGGAGAGGACGATGGACACTTTGGTGGGAATGTAGACGAGGAATTATAGAGGTGGATACTTGTACTCTTATTTCATATTCCAGTGTTCATTTTTTCATTTACCGTCTGTTAATTTTTTCATTTACTGTCTATATATTTGTTGTGTTTGTTCTGTTGCTTTGCACCTTTTTTTTTTTTTTCTATTCTTCCTTCAAATATAATATCTTACTGTGTATTCTCATTTGAATCATATTTTTTGTTGTTGTTACATTCGAATAAATAGAACTTGTTCTCTTTCTTTTGCATGCCTGTCCTCATACTAACTTTCCTTCATGTCCATTGTGTATTCAACATTGCTACCTTGGAAAAAACAGGTTGGTTGGACATGAAGATGAATTGTTTTGTGCAACAATAGAGGGTTCTGTGGTACAATATTCGAAAAGGTATACCAAATGTGATCGTAAATTAAATATACAAACCAGGTGGGGGCATATAATATTAGACTAGAAAATGATGACTTGGCAACAATGGGCCTTTCTGCCCTCCCTATTTCTACTTTTTCCATTTTCTATTATCCCTTTTGTTTTCTAATTGATCTACTTAGTGGTCTTTCCAAAAATGCCTTGGTGCGCCGGTTGGCAGACTAACGGTTTCACATGTATGGTCATGCTTCTACCTTATTCCATACTTACCCACTTTGTCGATTGTGGGTGTCGGGCTTGCGGGTTCAAGATTTCTCCCCTATCTTTCGGGGGTCCGCGATATACAAATTGGCCATGGTGCCCCACCCTCACGCCCTGTTTACCGTTACACATTTTTCCAGTCAAAAAATCAGAGGCATACAATTTTATGCTCGGGCCCTCATGTTTCTTGAGTATATTCCTTAACACCCTATTTTGTATTCCACCTCCTTCCACCCTTCATGTGACATTAAGAACTATTATGGACAGTATACAATGCACATTTTTGTTTAGTCCTTCTGATGTTCATCGACACATGCTTGCATCAGAAAAAGTTGGACTAGTGACATGGCCATGAGCAGTCAGTCATCCCAGACTTCAACAGATCAACAAGGCCAAAGGTAAAGATGCATACACTTTGCTCCTAGTATGTTTACCAAACAAATATCCTTGACTATTTATTCATCTATGGCATGATGATTATGATGATGTCATCTGCAATACATGATTTGCAGTTCACAAGAAGTATCAACAAGTACAAGCGAGACATCTAACATAGCGCAAGTTCCGCAGAATAAGAGGTGTGGTTGCAAAAATTTGGCTCCATAGTTCATCGAATCTATGTGTGTACTCATAGATTTATGCTAGTGAAAGAAGAATACAAAAACAAAATGCACACTACCATTCACTTTAGTTTTCCTGTTCAAAAATTGTCGCCAGGTCTAGAGTTGTAACACCCAAAGTACTATCAATAGAGGGCTTGAACAACCGCCGAAATGGACAAGTGTTCGTCGGGGACATAATGAACGTATATAGCACCTACTTGGACAAGTAAAACAAAACTAGATCCATTATGCATGCTGACATGACAGACAAGGAGGCCATGCTGAAAGTCACACTCACTATTCCTACACAACTTGTCCAGAAACATGCAGAAAAGATATTTCCGGGTAATGGGATATCCGTTACAAATTTTAATATATTTCCCAAAATAGTATATGACCCTGGTGATTGTGATCGAATTATTTCTCTCAATGAAACAAGTATTGTGGAAAAAGTTCCAGTTGTTTTTTCAGAATATCGTTTCATCTAGACACGACTATCAGCTAGCATGCACAGAGCAGTGATATTTACCCAATCAGAACCATTGGCGCAACTGTCACACTGGCGAGAAAACTTAGCTCACAACACATTCTCCATATCAAGGATGGAGAGTTGAAAAATGACAAGGCAATGGTACCACTTTCGATATCCAGTTTTGTCCTTTACTTTCGCATGTACATGTATCTCAGGTAAGTTACACAAATATTTCACCGTTCCATGTTGTAACTGCAATTGTTCGATACCTATTCAAATTTTTTTTCATCAATGGAACAACAATTGCATAAAGGGAAGTTTCCACTTATTCTCTTCAAAAATATAACAAATAAAAGGGATGTTAGAGAAAGGATCTTTCACACAACCCAAGCAACGTTTGTAACAGAGTTGTGAGCAGACATAGTACAGGATCTGAAGAAACTAGCTAGCTCTACAACTGTTGTGCGTATACATCCACAGAATCATCCTCACTTTTCTTATAAAAATAGCCTTCACCAAGTTTTTGCAGCTTTCTCATACAAATTCGTATGCTCGCGTTTCCAGGTTGAAGGTGTTTTGGTTGCGGCGAATGCATACTCGACCCCCTTTGAGCCTATATGTGCGAAATGCAACTCTCTTACTTCTGCTTCCACTTTGATAAGTGATGATATGATTGATTGTCTGCGATGCGGTGAAAAATGTCCATATATATATGGACATTGCCTCAATTCTTCCATCCGAATTGTGGGCAACACAACCGTGCATTGTATAATTAGGCATCCTCTGTTACAAGATGTGCTTCCTAGGTTGGTAGAATTGTCGTATGAAACATATCTATAGAAAAAGGCAAGCAGTGTCTACATGTCGCATGACTTTCGGATACACAACAAATTTACCTTAAACGAGGACAATGCAATTTTGCATATCAACTGAAGAAGGAAAAAAAAAACATATCAAACTTTGGCAGGAAATGAAAATATCTCATGTGTCTCTGTAATATTTCTTCAACACCCAGATGAATGTTCGTCGGACTCAAGTACTTGATATTGCATGCGCATAAGATTGTTCGGTCCAAAAATGGGAAGCATGGCAACAAACCCCATATATTCCATGGCCCCGGTTATTTTCTCCTGGGAACATATACCAGATGTAAGAGAAAACAAATGTCATGCCGTCTTTTCTTTGTATATCAAATTGTTTGATGCAAAGGTCGATGCGTGCTGCTCTGTGGAACCTTGTGGGAACTTGCTTGCGACCTGTTTGGAGTTTAGTTGGTTCTTGGTTGTATGCTTCATCTATCAATTTGTATATCCAGAAACTCCGAGTGTTGTTAGGAGGACACGGAACAATAGAATTGCAATTTTTTTGTCAGTTAGCCCGCAAATCCGCCTGTCAATTTGTATGGCGTTGTCACGCAAATGTATTATGTGTCCTGTTTTAACATTTTTCGTTGATTGATGAACTTGGTAAAATTAATCTCCTGGAATAATTTGAAATCAAAGAATATATACTGTGTGAAGTCCAATTGTGCTATCATATCAACAAGAGGCCCTTAAAATTCAAATTGGTCATTGTTATGCTTGCGGTGATAGAATTTAAAAAAACTTTGTTTTGTTTCCTTCATTTTTTTTAAAATAAGTGATTTAACATCCTTTGATAATTTTATGTAGTTAAATTGTACAATATCAATATTTAATATTAATAATTTAGTATTTGAAAATCATGTTTTTAGATAATGTTTAATGGGATGACCATACATAAAGAATCACAATCTTGATCCCGCCAGTCCCGGAGTCCGTCTGTCAATTTGTATATCGAAGAACTCTGAGTGTTGTTTGGAGGACACGAGACAACAGAAGTGCAATGCTGAGCCAACCAACCCACAATTTCGTCTATCAATTTGTATATCACGGAACTTTGGGTGCTATTTGTAGGAAATAGAACAATAGAGGCCCAATTTTGAGCCCACCATCTAGAGAACCCACAATCCAAAAAGTGGCTAAGTATGGAATGAGTGATCCGCACATGTTCTACAAAATCTCATGTCCATACTTTATAAAAGTACATATTTAGTATGTATTACTTGTTTCTCAAAAACTTTCTAGGTGCGGAAGTTGGCGGATACACGTGCTCAAATTTCCACTTACTTTTGTATCACCAACCCAACCGTCTGCTTCCCCATTTCAAATTGTACAAACTTTTTGGATTTCGAGTTTTCGAATATGCCGGTTTTCCTTTGAAATAAGATATTTAACATCCTTTAATAATTTTATGTAATTAAATTGTACAATATCAATATTTAATATTAATAATTTAGTATTGAAAATAATAGGGATCACCATCCGTAAACAATCGCAATCTTGAGCCCACCAGCCCTGGAGTCCGTCTGTCAATTTTTATATTGCGGAAGTTTGAGTGTCGTTTGGAGGACACAGAACAATAGAAGTGCAATGTTGAGCGAGACAACCCGCAAGTCCGTTTGTCAATTTGTATATCACAGAACTCTGGGTGTTATTTGTAGGATACAGAGCAATAGAGGCCCAATTTTGAGCCCACCAGCCCGAGAACCCACGATCCAAAAAGTGGCTAAGTATAGAATGCGGGATCCATACATGCTCTATAAAATCTCATGTCCATACTTTATAGGCATACATATTTAGTATGATTTACTCGTTTTTCAGAAAATTTCTAGATGCGGAAGTTAGCGGATTCACATCTTCAGATTTCAGTTACTTTTATATAACCAGCCCAATCGACCACTTCCCCGTTTCATATTGTAATAAATGAATATAAACTGTGCGAAGTCCAATTGTTATATCATATCAACACGAGTCCCTTAAAATTCAAATTGGTCATTGTTATTCTTGAGGTGATAGAATTAATATCATTTTTTTAAATAAGAGATTTAACATCTTTTAATAATTTTATGTAATTAAATTGTATGATATCAATATTTAATATTAAGTTGTACCATTATCATAATTTAATAATAATGGAATGAGGGATCCGTACATGATCTATAAAATCTCATGTCCATACTTTATACAAGTACATATTTAGTATGTATTACTCATTTCTCAGAAAATTTCTAGGTGCCGAAGTTGGCGGATACTCGTGTTTAGATTTCCACTTACTTTTATATCACCGGCCTGACCAACCGCTTCCTTGTTTCATATTGTACAAAAATTTTGGAACACGAGATTCCGAATACGCAAGTTTTTCTTTTAAATAAGATATTTAACATCCTTTAATAATTTTATGTAGTTAAATTGTACAATATAAATATTTAATATTAATACTTTAGTATTGAAAATAATGTTTCTAGATAGTGTTAGTTGGTAAGGATAACCATCCGTAAACAATCGCAATATTGAGCCCGCCAGCCCTGGAGTCCATCTATCAATTTGTATATCACAGAACATCGAGTGCTATTTGGAGGACACAGAACAATAGAAGTGGAATGTTCAGCTAGCCAGGCCGCAAGTTTGCCTATCAATTTGTATATCGTGGAACTTTTGGGTGCTATTTGTAGGACATAGAACAAAAGAGGCCCAATTTTGAGCTCGCCAGCCTGAGAACCTGCGATCCAAAATGTGGCTAAGTATGGAATTCGGGTTTCATATATGCTGTATAAAATCTCATGTCCATACTTTATAAAAGTACATATTTAGTATGTATTACTTGTTTTTCAGAAAAAATTTTGGTGCGGAAGTTGGCAGATTCACGTCTTCAGATTTCAGTTACTTTTATATCACCAACCCGACCAATTGCTTCTTTGTTTCATATTGTACAATTTTTTTTTGTCTAATTAAATTGTACAATATCAATATTTAATATTAATAATTTAGTATTGAAAATAATGTTTTTAGATAATGTTAGATAGTTGATAGGGATTACCATCCATAAACAATCACAATCTTGAGCTCGCCAACCCTGGAGTCTATCTGTCAATTTGTATATCGCGGAACTCTGAGTGTTGTTTGAAGGACACAGAACAATAGAAGTGCAATTTTGAGCCACCTAGCCCGCAAGTCCACTTGTTAATTTGTATATCATGGAATTCTGGGTGCTATTTGTAGGGCACAAAACAATAGAGGCCTAAATTTGAGCCTGCCAGCCCGAGAACCCGTGATCCAAAAAGTGGCTAAGTATGGAATGCGGGATCTGTACATGCTCTATTAAATCTCATACTTTATAGAAGTATGTATTTAGTATGTATTACTCCTTTTTCGAAAAATTTCTAGGTGCGAAAGTTGGCGGATTCACGTCTTCATATTTAACTTACTTTTATATCACTAGCCTGACCGACCGCTTCCCTGTTTAATATTGTACAAAATTTTTGGCCCGCGATTTTTTGAATATATTGCATTTTCATTGTTCTGTCACTCGCAACAACACCCTGACTTCTGCGATCTACAAATTAGCAAAAAAATTGATATAAAAGAATATATACTATGCGAAGTCTAATGGAACAATCATATGAACGAGATGACATTAAAATTCAAATTCAAGTAATTAAATTCTAATTAAATTGTACAATATCAATATTTAATATTAATAGTTTATTATTGAAAATATTTTTTTTAGATAGTGTTAGATAGTTGATAGGGATCACCATCTGTAAAAAATCGCAATCTTGAGCCCACCAGCCCTGGAGTCCTTTTATCAATTTGTATATTGCGGAACTTCGAGTGTTGTTTGGAGGACAGGGAACAATAGAAGTGAAATGTTCATCCAGCCAGCCCACAAGTTCACCTGTCAATTTGTATATTGCGAAACTGTTGGGTGCCATTTGTAGGAGAAGAAACAATAGAGGCCCAATTTTGAGCCCACTAGCCTGAGAACCTGTGATCCAAAAAGTGGCTAAACATGGAATGCAAGATTCGTTTATGCTCTATAAAATCTCATGTCCATACTTTATAACAATACATATTTGGTATGTATTACTCATTTTTTGGTATATTTCTTGGTGCGGAAGTTGGCGGATTCATGTCTTCAGATTTCCGTTACTTTTATATCACCAACCTGACCAATCGCTTCTCCATTTCATATTGTACAAACTTTTTTTTCTAATTAAATTGTACACTATCAATATTTAATATTAATAATTTAGTATTGAAAATAATGTTTTTAGATAATGTTAGATAGTTAATAGGGATTACCATCCGTAAACAATCGCAATCTTGAGCCCGCCAACCCTGGAGTCTGTTTGTCAATTTGTATATCGTGGAATTCTGGGTGCTATTTGTAGGGCACGAAACAATATAGACCCAATTTTGAGCCCGCCAGCCCAAGAACCCGCGATCCAAAAAGTGGCTAAGTATGGAATGAGAGATCCGTACATGCTCTATAAAATCTCATGTCCATACTTTATAGAAGTACATATTTAGTATGTATTACTCGTTTTTCAGAAAATTTCTAGCTGTGGAAGTTGGTGGATTCACGTCTTCAGATTTCACTTACTTTTATATCACCAGCCCGATCGACCACTTCCCCATTTCATATTGTAAAAAAAATTTGGCTCACATTTTTTCGAATAGGCAAGTTACCGGATAGGCAGGTTCAATATTGCATTTCCATTGTTCTACCGCCTACAAACAACACCCTGAGTTTTTAGTATTTAGCATGGCGTTGTCACGTAAATGTATTATGTGGCTTGTTTTAACATTTTTCATTGATTGATGAACTTGGTAAAATTAATCTCCTGGAATAATTTGAAATCAAAGAATATATACTGTGCGAAGTCCAATTTTGTTATCATATCCAATTGTGCTCTATAAAATCTCATGTACATACTTTATAGAAGTACATATTTAGTATGTATTACTCGTTTTTCGGAAAATTCTAGCTGCGGAAGTCGGATTTGCGTCTTCAGATTTCATTACTTTTATATGACCAGCCTGACCGACCACTTCCCCATTTCATATTGTAAAAAAAATTTGGCTCGCGTTTTTTCAAATAGGCGAGTTACCGGATATGCGGGTTCAATATTGCATTTCTATTGCTCTACCTTCTACAAACAACACCCTGACTTCCGCGATCTATAAATTAGCAAACAAATTGAAATAAAATAATATATATTATGCGAAGTCTAATAGAACAATCATATGAACGAGAGGACATTCAAATTCAAATTCGTCATTGTTATACTTGCGATGAAGCTAATAGTACAAAAAATTTACTTAAAACATCCAAAAAATGATTTTCTTGTAACTTTTTGACGCTTCTCTTTTACAAACAGATCCTGGAAACTATAAACATCACTCATTGTATCTATTCCTTGATTGAAGAACCTGTTAACATGTTTAGTGCACTCCATAGTTACTATAAAGACCAACAATGGTGATTTCATACAACAATTCTCGCTTCCAAAAATTTCCATCCGCTTTCTCTTTTGTTCTCTGCTTTCCCTTTATCTACTAACTCGTTTTTAAGAAAATGTGTAGGTGCGGGATTTGGCGGATTCACGTCTTCAGATTTCCATTGTTACTTTTATATCACCATCCTGAACGACCCCTTCCTTGTTTCATATTGAACAAACCTTTTGAATCGCAAGTTCTCGCATAGGTGGGTTCAACATTGTGTTTCCATTGTTCTGTCGCCTACAAATAGCACCCGAAGTTCCACAATTTAGAAATTAGCAAACAAATTCCCCTTCATCTCATATGATTTCGCTTTCTGTTTACTTGTTCCTTCTTCTAAATGTCTCATGCTTTTATATACAACACCCAAAGTTCAACAATATACAAATTGCCCTCTCGACATTGCGCTTTCATTGTTCCCCTACACACAAACAACACCCGAAATTCCGCGATATACAAATTGACAGTCGATACCTGTCACTGGGATGCAATATGACCATCGGCCCCTCATGTCTCCTAGGTATATCTTCTGACCCTTTTTTTGTAACTTGCCCGACTGCTTTCCATACTTGCGCATTTCTTGGAATCTGTTTCACGGGTTGGCTAGTGGACGGAATGTACAATGCTTGGTCTCTCTTCGCCATCACCCCTACCTTCATACTTATTTCTAGATATGCAATTATTAATCTTTAATGCTATTATTTCATCTTGCAGGAACCGTTAAGATTGTCATTAATGTCTGGAAGGCCGAAGAAGATTTGTCATTACTATGAATTAAACCAAGATTTGCAGAGAAGAGAGTTATCCTTTCCAAGTATTCATTTCAAACATGATGCAATCTATTTCGTGCGCCGATCGGTTGGTCCCTTTAAAAAATCTCTAATTCTTAATCTCTCTTCGTTGTCACCACCACATTCACACTTTTTTCTAAATATGCAATTAGTGAGCTTTAAAGGTAACAACTCATTACGCACAAACCTTGGAGATTGTCATTGGTCAGTGAAAGGCTCAAGCAGATCTTCCATTGATACGCATTAAACCATAATTTGTGGAGGGTTATATTATCCCTCCCCAATTTTCATTTCAAACATCGTCTAGAGAAAAAATAAATTCTTACTAACTTGTGGCAAGAGTTTTGTCTAGATACATTAAACACATTCGGGTATGATGGCTAGAAGTTATAGTATTCCAAGGCATATTCTTACTACTCATCTCCCTCCGCCCAGGAGAAAAAAAGGAGATGGTACCTTGTTACACCGAGAGATATATTTCAAGCCAAAAAATTCCAAGGCAACCCTGCCTACTCAGATAACTTATCCAGTTGCATTGATGGCTAGTGCAGAGGTTGATGTCATGGATTCCGAGCCAGAAGAAGATGATCTAATGGACGATGATATGGAAATGGATGATGGAAATGCAGATATTTTTCCCACTGTTGCGCCCAAATTGAAATCAACCATAATGGGCAAAACTTCTCGGCTCAGTGATGGCGGTCCTGACAACACCAAAAGGAGTTTCAGAAAAGAAACCGACGTTGAACGCAATAGCATCTTTACAGCTCGAAAGTAGGAATTACAGAGGTCCAAATTAGTCCGTTATGGGCGGAAGAATTTCACTGTAAGGAAATGATATGTTGATTATCCCATAGATATATTTCAAGCCAAAACAAATTCAATTGCGGGAATATTGTCCTGTTCTCCACTGGTGCAAGGCATATTTCTACTAGTCATCTCCTTCCACCCAGAATGGACTAATTTGGGCCTCTGAAATTGCACGTGCAACTTGTGTCCCTGAAGTTTTTTCAACTATGTAGAGACGGTTTGTAGATGTGTCCTAACTTTCATTTAAGGGCTATTCCATTTTCCCTGCAATGTTTTTCATCTTCTTCCTCACGAGAATCTTCTGAGAACTATCAATTTTACCACAGGATGATCCATCGAGGAGAAAACTGCAAGGATCCTTCTTACTGTGGATCTCGTGCCTGTGTTTGTGGTAGATACGTTCAATGTTTTGGCCCAAAGAACTGGGTCCAATTTCTAAGGATAGATGTACAATACTCAGAGTTTTTTTTTTTCTTAATGGATTTGCTATTAATTTTTTTTTCCTTGGAGTCTTCTCATTTGCATGGTTTGGTGGTCTCATAGTTCTTCGATATTGTATTTACTTAGGTGATTTGTTCTAACATGGAGCATCTAACAATTATATGACAATGTACTATGTCGATCCACCAAGATTTTATGCAAACAAAAAATGGATTACACACAGTTTCAAACCAACATTCAATTCTATTTGCAATGCAAATAGAATATAGCAATACCAAATTATAATGTTGTAGCAAAATCGTCATTCTTGTTTCTAGACATGCAATTATTAATCTTTAATGCTAACACCCCGTAATGCAAGAAGTTTAATACTTAAGTTAATATGTTATAGTCATAGAAGAATGTATCAAGAACACACTCAGACCCACACGTTGCAATAAAATCTAATCTTCAACAAAGCATTTGTTGGCAATTAGTAGAAAATTATGGTTTTGCAACAATGGGGCTTGTTTGAAACCAAATCCTGCTTACGAAAACTGCCCTTTTCCTTTCTGTTTTCCCAGTATTTTATCCCCTGTAGTTTCTCTTCCTGGTTACTTAATCGTTTTTTTTCCGAAAATGCCTTAAACAGACACACATTTGAGATGAGTTTAGTGACCGTTCAGTGCATGTCACAGTCAAACTTATTGATCTCTGCTTGTTTTCACCATTGTTCTAATTGAATTCCCTTATGGAAAACTAGGTTTTCACCCTCATTCTAATTGTGAATACAAGGTTTATAGGTTTTTTTTATATGTCGTTATATTTATTAGTCAATAATAAATTTTTTTTTCTTCTTGACAATGATTTTATTAGGGGGGTTGGGTTTAGAGAGATTTTGTGGGGTTGGCGGATTCACGTGTTTCGACCGAGCGCTTCTCCTTTGTCTAAATTTGGCCTCTATTGTTTTGTGTCCTACAAGTAGCAACCACAGTTGCGTAATATACAAATTGATAAGAGGTCTTGCGCACTGGCTGGCTGAACATTGCACTTCTATTTTTTCATGACCTCCAAACAACATTCAGAGTTCCATGATATACAAATTGACACACGGGTTCCAGGGCTGGTGGGCTCAAGATTACCATTGTTTATGGATGGAAAAGTGCTAAAACGAGCCACATCCTACATTAGCATCACAAGGTTATATTAAAGGGAAAATCATGTCATCTATAGTCCTGTGTCCTACAAACAACACCCATAGTTGCGCACGATACAAATTGACAACCAGAATTGCGGGTTGGATGGATAAAAAAATGACTCGGAGTTCTGCAATATACAAATTGACAGATGAAGCATACAACCAAGAACAAGGTAAACTTGCAGATTGTATTCCTAGTTGTTGTTTTCTGTGCCCGCCACCTTCGTGCTTCTTTCCAAGTATATATCTTGGCAGGAAATGGCATATCTATTACAGATGTGAATATGTTGGCCCTTCTTTTCCATCTCCGCCTGACCGTTTCTGTATTCCATACTTAGCCACTTTCTGAGAACTCCGAAAATATACAAACCGACCATTGAACTGCCCCATCATGCTCTCTTTCGTTTTACATGTTTTGCAGTAAAAAATTTTGATACATAAAATTTGACTGTGGGACACTCGCCTCTCCTGAGTATCCCTCGTAACCCTATTTTGAATCTCATATGACCACTCTTCAGACCTTTCCATTCGTTCCTTTCTCTCCCTCGTCTCCCCGACCTTTCCACTTGTCTATAATAAAGAAATGTTTATATATATAGTACATTTTGCACTGAAAACTTACGAGACATACAATTTGACCGTCGGGTCCTCACGTCTCCTATGGAACTATTGTCACCCCATTTTGAAGCACGCCAGTGCGCTTTCCATACTTCACCATTTCTTCGAATTTCTTCCGCAGATTATAGGGTTGGCGGGTTCAAGAAATACCCAATTCCTAATCGTTGTTTCTTGTGCCCGTGCCTTTTTGCAATTAACAATTACCATTTATATATAAGATCTTGTTTCTAAGTATGGAATTAGAAAACATTAATGCTACAATAGGATTTGAGGAAATCTCCCATTAATACGCATAAAACCAAAATTTATGGATGGTTATATTATCCCTTCCGAGTGTTAATTTCAAACATCCTGGAATATTAGTTGTGCATCATCGGGTTGGTCCGTTCACGATACATTCAATGTTCGATTTGTAAAACGAGTCTGATCGACCGTTTCCCATCGTCATACTTAGCCACTTTCCCAAAATTCCGCAAATATACAAACCGACTGCTGAACTGCCCCATCATGCTCTCTTCCGTTTTACACGTTTTGCAGTAAAAAATTCCGATACATAAAATTTGACTGTGGAACACTCGCCTCTCCTGAGTATCCCTTGTAACCCTAATTTGAATACCGTCTGACCACTTTTCAGACCTTGCCATTCATTCCTTGCTCTCCCCCGTCTCCGTGACCTTCGCACTTGTCTATAATAAAAAAAAAAAATTGTTTATGTATATATATATATATATATATCTTGTTTCTAAATATCCAATTACTCGCATTTAATTCTAACAACTGATCGTGCATGAACCATATAGATTGTCATTGATGGGAGAAAGGCTTGAGGAGATCTCCTATTAATACATATTAAACCAAGATTTGTGAGGGGTTATATTATCCCTTCTGAGTTTTGATTTCAAAATCATGAAATGTCGTTCGCACGTTGTCGGCTTGGCACGTTCACGAAACCTCCAATACTTAATTTCTCTTCGTCGTACCTGCTACCTTCACATTTCTAAATATGCAATAAGTAAGTTTTACTGATAATAGTTCATCATGCACCACCCATACAGATTGTCATTAATCAACGAAAGGCTTGAGGAGATTTCTCATTCATAAGCATTTAACCAAGATTTTTTCTGAGAATTACATTATCGACTCAAACTATTCATTTCAACCATCGTCTGGAGCAAACCAACATTCTCATAAACCTATGGCATCATCTGGACAACAATTTTGTGGAGATACAGTGAACATCTTTAGGTGCGACGACCAAAACTTCTAGTGGTCCAGGGCATATTCTTATTACTCAACCCCTGCCGCCCAGAACCAAGTAATTTGGACCTCTGGGATTTCTCATGCAGACTGTGTCTATGAATTTTTTGACTGTAAAGACATGGTCTCTTGGTGCACCGATAAATCTATTTCAGATAAAACAATTATTCCACTGCAGGACCACTCTTCTGTTTCTTTGTCACCTCAGGTCTTCTGCCAGATGTTAAGATTGCTAGAGCCAACATTGATGTTCATAGGAGAATGTTACAAACAGTTCCTAGAAAAGAATAATAACATGTTGGACCTCTTGCCCCATTTATTGGAAGACCCGATTGTAGTTCCTGAAGATATCACAAGCTTGCAAGTTAGTTCATTTAGAAATCCATTCTATGAAATTACCTGGTTGTTTACAAGAATAATGGGATAGGAGTCCACAACAACTATTTCCCAGATGGCTCTTTATATTTTTTATTTCATAGTCAAGGAACAAGCCATTTTTTATCAGGGCTTCAAAAGGGAAAATAAATTTTATAAGTCATCCTACTTAGTTTTCATGATGGCACATTGCAACTAGTTTCCCGAACTGTCTCTGTCCAAGAATGTCAACTGGGAATTCAACCCAGTAACGTTCCAGTACCAGGCCTTGTGGAAGCACACGATTTCCCACTGTTTTTATGAGTTTTTTAATGTCTTCGTGTCTATTTTCAAAGTTTTGTTGTTAGGAGAAGATTCTCCCCGCATATCTGAATAGGCAACTAATTTTTTGGACAGGAAGGGGACACTTGAACATTTGGATAATTACACTGTGATAACAATTTTTGTCTGCACGAAAAAACCTGTTCTCCTTCCATGTCACATTACGGACATAATGTTTGTTGCATAAGTAGCACGACAATACAACCACTGGTTTCATCGATTGCAAAATAAGAGAAAAGAATAGTTCATTCCTCTGCCTTGGAAAGTCAGGGACTTTGTGTTGAAAAATGTCAACAAAATTGACAAATTCGCAACGCTTTCTAGCAACTTCAACCTGAGATACGCTGAACACCTAAGAGGGTTCGACCCCGATAATATTTTTCGACAACATTTACAAACACTTGGCCTTGGCGATTGTTTTTTCAAAAAACACATGTCCGAAAACACAGACACTGGAAGCAACGCTCCTTCTTCTGATGTCGACGACTTAGACACACTACAAAGAAACACTAAATTGTACAGACAATAGGGGAAAAGCCCTGGTGGAAAGAGTGTTCAATCGACGAATAACACTCCAAAAAGTACAACATCCCAGAGCATCGCTCCAACGGCCCACCACAAAAACAAAGTAACTCAAAGTTCTTCAAACAGAGGAGGAGATAACGACTCTCCTCACTCTAAAATTGATAGTTCTCACAGGCTTCTAGTAGATAAGAAGAGAAAAAAAAATGTGGGACAGGCGGAAGAGCCCAGAATTCAGATTGAGAACATGGAACTTGAGCTTGATCTAGATATCTTGTTCTACTACCTTGTTCAGCCCGAAGACGCCATCCAGGATAGTCGTCCAATGGACATATCTGATACCAAAAATTTTGACGAAGATGAATCATTCATGTTCCAGAGCGTTGTTTTTGATAGTCAATCCAAAAAATTGATCATTGAAAAAAAAATGTAAAAAATAAGAAAGGAAAATCTCGTTTAGAGGTTGACATTGCCAACATGTGGTCGTCCCAAATCTGTCAACTTCACATAGCGAGCGGAGATTCACTTCATGATTCCATTGGAGGCATCGTGGCTGAGAATGCCAAACTAAAGGATTGAGTCAAGGAATTGGAAGAGGCTTTGATTCTGCAAGATACCAGATATA
>SNQJ01S0008379.1:75682-86491 GCA_010110895.2 Picea sitchensis | reverse complement strand
TCTTACATCCGCCTTATTCTATTTTATTGAAAGGTCTTATTAATATTGACCTTTATTACATCTGAATACATTGATCTACCTATGTGCGGGTTAGGACCTTAACAGATTCCTATGCCATTGCTTGCCAATCCTTTAGCAATAGTCATGCCTGGCACCCCTGCAGCCAACTTAAAAGGATCCTCTAGCCTCCTCACATCTTGTAGAGGATATGTGGAGAATAATATCAAGAAAGAATGGAACTGGTTACTGAGACGTGGGAAACATCACAAACCATCACTTCCCTTGGAACCAAGGCACATAGTTTGCTCGAATATTTGCAAGCGGAGTTAAAAGATGAAGAACATTTCTATTTAAACACGGTCCTTCCTTTTGGCACCATTGTCAACAACACGACATAAACAAAAAGAATACAACAAGATCTTCCATCCAAAAACTGAATTGGTCAATTAAATGCATGCTGGAAAGAAAAAGTGAAGAACCTGCATCTCATTGTTTAGTAATGTGAACAAGTCATATCAAAGAAAGAAAAATTATTTTCAAGGCTATCAAGAATAAACTTCCAAGACCCCAACTTAATTGCCAACTCCTTTCCCTTAACTAGGAAAGACTTCGATAAACAAGTTGATATGTTTAAGGTGTTGTCTTTGGAAAAGTTTTACAACATCCTTGAATATGATCAAGATCACGTCGACCACTAGCTAGTCCACTATTCAGTACAAAATGAGGAAATTCATCAGGCTCTGCGTAATCTATCTATCGACTTTCAGGAATTAGAAAACGAACTTTTCAACATAAAAATCCAGAATGAGATCAACGCCGCCCCAATGAGAAGCTGCATTGAAAAATGGCTCGAAAGAGGATTGAAGCAGGTCGTGGAAGAAAGGCAACAGGCAGTTGCCACGATTCCAGGAGCCATCGATGACATCAATGAAACACAAGCCACAAACAAGTAGCAAAAGGGCTCATATGTACGATCACTGTAAGTCTACTGATCACATCTGCATTGTTTATCAACCTAGTTATTCCACTTTTTTAAATAGAAATGTCTAGCCAAACACTGAAACCTTTCGATTTAATTTTTTTGCAGGTATTGCACTCTACCGTCCCCCACTTCTTCTTTCTACAGTCATGTTTCTTGTATATATTTCTCTTATGGTCCGTGGGAGCCCCAATCCTAGTCTATATGACAAACACATTGAAATTTTTGATATATTTCAAATAAAACTGTTTTTTTTTATCTTCTTTTAAATTTATGTCCTCGTATATTTTTATCTTTCACGAGTCTATATGAAAAATGCATTTAAATTCCTTTTAAATTTAAGTCCTCATACATTTTTATCTTTTACGAGTCTATATGACAAATGCATTTAAATTTCGAGGAACTTGTAACTTATTTAATATATTTCAAACTAAAGTAATATGTAACAGACTTTTATTTTTTGATATATTTCAAATAAAACTGTTTTTTTTATCTTGTTTTAAATTAATGTCGACAAATGCATTTAAATACCTTTTAAATTTATGTCCTCATACATTTTTATCTTTCACTAGTCTATATGACGAATGCATTTAAATTTCCAAGAACTTGTAACTTATTTAATATATTTCAAACTAAAGTGTTTTTTTCTTCCACTATGCACAAATTGTATTTTGTTATATACTTTAAAAAAATAAATAGAGCTCTACAAGGCCACGTGTCATTTACTACATAAATACCACCCGTGCTTCATGCTACTTGCCACTCTCCTAGTATTCCCTATCTAATTTAATCCAGCAAGAACTAAGCTGCCACACAACCTTTAGATTTAAAAATATTTAAATTTAATAACCTATATCCCAATTTACAATTTATATGACATTTAATGTATATACCAATTTATATGACAATGTACTATTATCCATTACATATTGTTTATCCTACTTATGAGGCTTTTTCCTTCTTTCTAGCAATAATAAGCATCGATATTTAAACAAAGTATTCCCAAAAACAAAATTCTAACCAATGGTGATAACTAGTGGTATTTAAACAAAGTATCCCCTAAAAACAATATTCTATTTGGAGATTAGGTTTATGCCATTCTTTAATACTTCATAGCAGACTATGCTTAGGTGGGACAAATAGTCGGTTGATATAAGAAAAGTGTGCGAAAAGTAAGCAGGGCAGAAATAGTCGGTTGATATAACAAAAGTGTGCTAAAAAGTAAAAGTTTGAGAAATAGTCGGTTAATATAGTGTGCGGGAAGGCACAGGAACAATGGCCTCTATTACTTGCAAAATACATAGCTTTTACATAATTATAATAATGCTTCTACGTCATCATATGATGTTGAACTTTATGAAGATAAATTGTGTAAAAGTTCAATAAAAAAATATAAGTATTATCTTATATATCTAATAATTGTTCTGTAACTTATTTATCTAATTATTCTTTGCCATGTGTTACTTGTATAGACTGTGATTTTGATAATATTTTAAGTGGCGAAATAATATATAAAAAACGTTTAGTTATAGGCAACTTATGTTCACATATAAATTTAACTTTATTCAAGTATAAGGTTCATTGAATTTTAATCAAAGACAAATTTACGTTTAACGTATCTTTTGTTTTCTTATATTTACAGAAAACTAAAAGACTTTAATGTGAAAACTGGAAGAAACAGAGAATATTCCCCGCCGTTACACAAGCTAATTTGCAAGCTGTCTGATTAATGAGCAGAGTTAGGAGTAAGTTAATTTTGGACTAAATAGATCTGTTTTTTAGGTAAAAAAATGTACTTGAATTCGGTCAAATTTGAATTAGGTCAAATTTTCAGAAGTAGTTTGAGTTTTTCATGAATCAAAATTTCATGCATTTTGGAACCTTCCTATAAGAGTTTTGCCTTATTTTAAACCAACCCAGATGCTCAAAAAATCTATCAAAATTTTGAATTGATCGAAAATTTAAAATCAAACCACCTAAAAATCTGCTGAAAAAATAACTAAAACTTGTTATTGCTACCGAGTTGACACGATCGAAATGTATTCTTATCACCACGCATTCATCGACGAATCTGCACTATTCATAATCGGTTCTTCACACAAGTAAGGAACCATGAAACCAGTATGGCGACCATAGAAAATCAGGATGGAAGGAATTCGTGTGTCGGGATATGTTCATTGATTAGAATAGGATATGACAAGGAATTTTCATTACAATGACCTGTCAGAAATTATAAAAAAGTAGAAGACAAAGAAACTATTGGATTGGCAGCTACTGACAATCAGAAGGGCAAAGTGGTCATGGAAGTCGGTGAACATGAATGAACATTGAAAACAGTGATATGAGCAAAAGGGTCACAATTCTCCTCACCTTTCCAACGTTTAGAAAAAGAGACGAATTCGTTGAACTAGGACTGCTCCCTCTGTATTCTTTATATTATTGTAAAGAGCAGGTTGAAGGAGATTTGATTTTCAGATTTTCTGTGTCTGGCGTCATACCTAAAGGTGGTCTAGGACGATCTGATTGAACTCTGAATCAACAGACATAATAACTTACGTTAAAAAAAAAATGACAGAGACGCAAACTATTGGGTAAATCCCATTACCGACAAACAGTTTTCCGGGCTAAAACGACGCGAATGTGGCCCAGGAGAAGAAGCGTCCACTGATTGGCATTTAAATGTCCTTTTTCTTTTTCTTTGTCTTGCACGGCGCATCAATAATGGACGATGGTCCCGTGAACCCGAGAATCACGCCGTCAACAACTGAGTTTTCACGTCGTCTTTCTCTTTTTGTTTTTCCACGAATTGATCATGGTTCTCAGGAGTGGCTGAGGCGTCATAAAATTATCCACAAAAGTTGAAACAGTGACTAAATGGGAGTTAAATCCCGACCAACAACCCTACTACTTAGGTCTAGGCTATATCGTTTTCTGCTATTGCAAAAGGAACAAGTAAATCAACCATGTCTACTTCTATTCTTGCAACTTGCAAGTAAATCAAGCGTGTCTACAGCGTGTCTACATACTGATGTCGGTGGTTTCCTTCATATATTTACAATTTTGCAGTTCTATTTCGTTAAATTTGTCAGTGATTTCTCCGATGTGAGGTCAGATTGAACCTAGAATATATTGCTCATTGCTGTAGCCTCTGGGGTTTTGTTTTTATCGGATCATCTAATCATGAGGAAGAGCTGCAATGGCTGCCGAGTCCTGCGAAAGGGCTGTAGCGAATCCTGCATTCTCAGGCCCTGCCTCCACTGGATAAGCACCGCAGAGTCGCAGGCGAACGCCACTATTTTCTTAGCAAAGTTCTATGGCCGTGCGGGGCTGGTGAATCTCATAAGCAGCGGCCCAGAGCATTTGAGACCCGGTAATAGTAATATTAGCAGAAGGCTATCTGAATCTAGACATATGGAAATTTTATTGAAATAAACTCAGCCCGAGACTACATATTTCAATTTTGCATATATGTTTATCGAAATGAAGAAGCCCAGGCCTAGATTACATATTTCAATTTTGCATATATGATACTTCACTGCATTTTGTATCATGTGCATTTCCCAATTTAAAAAGTAAGTTATTTTGTGCATGTTATTTTAAGATTATTTAGGGATTTGATTGTATATTTTTTTTTTTTTAATTTGAATTTATAATTATTTTTAAAGTTTTTAGAGATGGGCACATTTAATCATTTTTTTTAACTATAAATTCTAATGGTATGGTTATCCATTGAAGATGCTGGCATATTCTTAGTAGTCCTTCCAAATCAATGAATGAAATCTCATGTTCATAACTTTCTTGTATTTTTAGAGCTTCAATTAACCTTGTTTACTTTTTAACATTTACTTACTATGATTAAAAAATTACTGTGTGACCATCTAACTGCCACTTTCAAATGATTAGCAAACATAATTCCAACCCTTTCATATTCTTTTGAGCTTTCACCGACCACAAGTTTGTAGCTATGTTAATAATAATCTCTTATCACAAAATACATATTCTTAATCATTAAAATCACTTAAACTGTATTAAATATGCTATATTAATTGCTGTACTTGTTATACCCAATTCAGTAAACATTTATACTATATCTTTTGTAAAATCCTGCAACTCATTCTCTCAGCAAGTTCCTTCAATTCAATTTGCAAAATATAGAGAAGGGGAAAAGTACGTGATAATCCATAAGCGTTGTTTGTTTGGTGAGTGTTGCAGCTATATTCAGGTCGCTCCTATACGAATCATGCGGCAGGATGGTGAATCCGATATATGGATCGCTTGGACTTCTCTGCTCGGGGGACTGGGCAGAGTGCCAGGCTCGGGTGGAAACCATCTTGAGGGGATCGTTCCGTGCCGTTCCGCAGGGCGATACAGCGTCCCGTCTCCGGCCGGTTGAAGCCATTGCCAGAGCGGTGCGTAGAACGAGAGCCAGAAGCAGAGTGAAAGGACTTTCGCCAGGAGAACACAAAGAAAAAGAAGGCAAATGTGAAGCCATTGGCAATCATATGGATTCGACCAGCAAATCTGACCACGGGGGTTGTCTAATAAACACGTTTAAGAATGCGGACAATGGTAATCTTCACGAGAAGTATGAAGAGAAATATTCAACGTTGCCAGGACAGGAACAGGAACAGGAACAATTTGTTGCTGCTCAGCCACAAACGCAATACTACCAGGATCTCTGTAACCTGAAAACTACTCAATATGAAATTCCATGCAATGCGGTAGAGCTAGAGCTAACTCTTGGTTCTCACGGTTCTTCTCCTCGTACTCCTGACAAAGTATCAGCTGGCGATCACCGTTGGAGTGAGGCCCATTGGGATCAATTCATGGAGAAATAATCACCTGCAAAAGATAATTCTGCTCTCTCTCTTCAGTCTATGGATATAGAAAATACTCAGCGTTCATACATACTGAATTTTTATAACCGGACTTTTTGACAGTGTGGACTTCATGATTTTTTGTAGAAAGGAGTAGTGTAAAATGTGTACAATGTTGGTATATGTATTTCAACTTGGTAGTGCTACCTTTTTTGTACTTTCCAGGAAGCCCCACTTTGTCTTACTAAAGCTCTTAAATGAAGAATACCGAAGAATACCACAAGCAACCAGTATTTATATGTGGAAGATAAAGAGATAAACTTAAAATTTGATAAATTTAAATTTTATGTTTTTTTATAGGTTTAGTAGAGGTTATAAGATGATGTGCATAATTGTTGATCATGATTGTGGATTTTCTTTTAGTGTTAAAGTTTTCATTTGAATTGTTATTAAATTGAGAATATGGAGAGCAGCCATGTCACATAAACACACACATGATAATTTGTATTGTACATAATAAATATAAATATATTACATTTAAATAAGTGTTGTGAGATCCAATTTATTCTACTCTTGGAGGGAGAGGAGGTTAAGACAATCTCTCAACATCCTCCACCAAACCCAATCCAATCCCTAAACTCTAGTATGTAGCATTAATTAGGCATTATCTCTAACACTCCATGTTAATGCCTACATTACAAAACTTCACAAATTACGTAACATAAAAGGTTAAAATACTTCTCTTGATACCTTTAGATTGGGCTCTTTCTCACCCTCTTCTTCGAGCTTACCATTCAATTCATTTAAAGTATAAATGCTTCATACCATCATTCATGAACTTGTACAATAGACAATATTGACAAACTGAGCTCACTGGGGCTTCCATGAGAAAAGTTGTCAAGTAATGAAGCATCCTATGAACATACCATCTGATGTTTTGCTTTCTAGAAAGACAGTCTAGGTACGAAATGTCCCCAAAACCTCATAAGAATGGTTGTTCTTAAAACAGGACTGCCAATTATATCAAGTAACAAGAATTCTTTTTTCTTTTACACATAAATAGCACACCCACACACAAGATCTGAATTCATCATCTTGAGTCTTCGTTTTGCAATTGCAACTTGTTAAAATAGTCAATACTAACAATCTTTGCTCATACACATTGACTTGACTAGAATCCATGTGTTTTAAACTCCAAGATCTCATACAATATTCAATACATTCATGGAATTCACAATCTCTCAAACTAAACTATAACTCACACTTACTTACACACATACATATATATATATATAAATAAGTAGAAAAGCAGGGTTGGTTCCAACGAATTATAATCCTTTGTTTTTCCTTCACCCTAGGGTAAACCTTCACCAACTCAAATTCAGAGGTTTTCCCCATATTTATTGCAGTAAATTAGACGTTGCATTCTATTTAGTTGGTCAATCGTCTCTCATGATTCTGTAAATTAGACGTTGCATTCTATTTAGTTGGTCAATCGTCTCTCATGATTCTGCACTTGATCATCTCAATGTCATAAGTTACTCATAAATGTTAGCAAGATGGTAATGAGCAACAACACACTACTGTAACTATTTTTTGACACAACAAATAAACAAATGGTTCTCATTTTCCTCGGCCCTCTGGTAAGGGAGTTAATCCCAAAGATATTTTCTCTGATACCAAATTAAGAATATGGAGAGCAACCATATCACATAAACACACATATGATAAATTGTATTGTACATAATCACTTAAATAAGTGTTATGAAATTCAACTTATCGCACTCTTGCAACACTCTTCGAGGGAGACGTTGAGAAAATCTCTCAACATCTTTTACATCCTCTAGCAAACCCAATCCAATCCCTAAACTCTAGTATATAGCATTAAGTAGACATTATCTCTAACATATTATTCATATATATATATATATATGAAAAAAGATAATATTTTATAAATATTAATTATAATAATATATAACTGGTATTTGTATTTAAATATTATTATTATTTAGTAGTTAATATTTTGTAAGTATTTTATTAATTTTTTTATTTTTAAATTATTACAGAAAAAAATCAATAATTGTTTTGTGACAATCTCATTAAAGAGAAACATATGAATAACATAACCATGCACACAGGTTATATAATAAATATTAATGTTATATTAATTCATTTCACTATCATCAAAATCTTTAGTTTTTAAATCAGGTTAATATCATTATTTCTTTATAAAAATTTTAAATTATAATTATGAGTTAGATATAGCATTAAAATATCAAGATAAAAATATCATTTTCAGAGTTAATAAAAAGGTCTTTAGTTAAGAGATTAGTGTTTTTGAAAAGGTATAGTTGAGTGAAGTACACTAACAAATAATGACTAAAATTGTATCCTTGTACTAACATTTGTACTAAAATGTGATATTAAACTCCATATATTGGTTATGAGAACCTATTTTATATATTTTAATGATAGTATTTCAAATTAAGGACTTCGTATTTGCATCTACACCAAGTATTAGATTCTTCGTATTTTTTATTTTAACTAAAAAAATCAGTTTATTAAAGTTGATATCCATTTTAATAAAAAAATATCAATTTATTAAAATTGATATCATTTTAGTAAAACAAAAGTCACTTTATTAAAATTGATATCCATTTGTCATTTTATTAAAATTAATATCCATTTTAATAAAAAAATATCAATTTATTAAAATTGAAATCCATTTTAATAAAAAAAAGTCACTTTATTAAAATTGATATCCATTTTAGTAAAAAAAAGTCACTTTATTAAAATTGATATCTATTTTAACTTATTATCTTTCTTCCTAGTTTATTAAAATCGATATCTATTTTAGCTTAAAATCCTTCCTCCTATGAAAATTTTGACAATTTCATATTAAAATAGTAAATTATATAATCACTATTTATCACTATAAAAATTATCCTTTATTACTATTTTTTATTTTTCTTTATTATTGTTCATATTTTTATCATTTCTACCATTTTTTATATTTTGGAATTTTATATTTTTTTATTTCATGAAATAAAATTTAYAATATATGTAAATTTTTAATAAATAATTTTTAATTCATTTTATAAAATATTTGATATTTTGGTTAAAATATCTTCACACTTCTTTTAATATTTTTTTGTAAATAAGAAACTATATATTACCTGTTATAAAACAAAATTAAAGTATCCACAATGATATCATAGATAAGAGTATATTCAATTGCTTCGAAGGGAAACCAATTCAATTCAGCTAAGGTCCTAACATGTCGAAGAAAGCTTAAACATTCATGTCTAAATCGCTCTTTAGGGAAACTAATTTGACTGTCCATAAGGGTAGATAATTGAAAAAAAATTAAAACACAATTTTCCTCTAACCAACATAAAAACTAATGGTGTTGGAAATAGAAAAACATGAATGCATACACCTGGTCATTCTCCGACTATGATGGTCTGACTATCATGGTCCATGGTGCACACTTCTAGTATCATCTTCCCTGACTTGCTTTCCCACATCCCGAGTGAAGGCCACGTTGCTTGCATTGTCCAGCTATGGTGGCGGAGCTAGAATAATGCCCCATGGTGCAGCGATGCCCACATCCTGTGCTTGCATGGGTTGAAGCATGAACGCCAACAAAGTTTCCAATTGATCTTCTCATTGGCCGAGATGCTCCATGCCAAAGCGAATATCGCCAATGTTTGGACGGATAGAGAATACCAGATCCTCGACAATCTAAACCAAGTCTCGATACCTGGAGCAAGAAGCAGACGAGCATGAGGTGAAAAATGCACCCTCTGAGAATAAGTGAGGCTATGGAAAAGGTGGCTCCCCCTTGAAAGTGAATTCGCCCAGCTTAACGTGGAGTTCTTCTAACAATGGCCTAGGAAAAGAAGGTGGTGGTGAGTCTCGGGGAGAAGGCAGGCGTAGGAGCGGAAAGGTTAGAAGAAGACATGAGAGCAGAGTGAGTGGAAGGTGGCGAGGCGAGTGGAGATGGTTGGGCCATTGCAGGTTGTGAAGGTGAAACGATGTACAAATTTGGACCTGGGTGCAAAGCCTAGCGAATTCCCTTGTAGGTCGAACCATTCCACCCTGCATGCCTAAGGTGAAGACAACGATGGAAGGCTTGGATGTTCCAGGGGGGTGAGAGGACGCCGGGGGTGAGGACTCAGGTGGTGGTGCAAGCACAGGAAAGCAATGAGCCATGGATGCTCTGCTTAGATACCAGAGAGGCCCCCTTTTGGACTTAACTCTCTGCTGAGGCATATCATGCGAGAACAAAGAATTAACCAAGGGAACTGGGGATAGCGTCGAAGGAGAGAACAAAAAATCAACCAAGGGAACTAGGCATAGCATCGAAGGCGAGAACAAAAAATCAACCAAGGGAACCGGTGATAGCTCCTCGGAGCATGAGGTTCAAAGAGAGAGGAACAGGAATGGCATACGATGAGGAGATCCATCGACATAAAATGGTGCTTTTGGACTAAATTCCCACATGCGCAGAGGTGATGGTAATCTAACCTTCGCCATTGTCGAAATGAATGGTGAGTGGGGGACACACTGCAGTAGTGGAGGGTGGTTGGAATCATAAGGAAGATTTAATGTCGAGGTGATGTCACGAATAAATGCAGGAAAGGATGGCATGTGCCGATCACATGTCCTGCAGAGAGGTGGTAGATGCCAACTCCTCCGATGGCCAGGTGTTGCACACTAACACCCCATCCGGGGGCACACTTCCTTTAATTTAAATATAATAAAACTTTGAATTATTTCATCACATTCTTCCTTAATTAGTTGGACGTTTATATTTGACTTGAAAATTGATGGATAAATAATATCTCCTCAAACTTTTAATTTAAAAAATAACGATGATCTTAGTTCTCAAGGTAGTTTTTAAAGATTCTTTCCAAGCTCTATTTTCTACATTCTATTTTCAATGTATTCTTATTGCTGGAAGTTATTGACTTAATTTTCCTTCTCATTCTCATTCAAAATCTTCAATGG
>SNQJ01S0008379.1:24790-38079 GCA_010110895.2 Picea sitchensis | reverse complement strand
TATATATATATATATATATATATATATATATATATATATATATATATGGGCATTACAATTGGTATGAGAGACTTGGTTCAAATCTGGAACCGAGGGCCTAAATAAGGGGTCGTTTTTATTTGTACATTCTTTTGAGAAAAACTCCAGCCACGCTTAACCTGTACATAAAACATAAAAACATTAATAAAAATAAAAATAAAATAAATAATGCAAAACAAATTACTAAAGTAAAATAAGCAATCGATGGAAACAATCTCCATCAATGTTATTTAGATAGAAAAGTTGATCATGTTATGATAAGATGAAGCATGGAAACATTCGTTACTCTAAGGGTTTTGCAAAAGAAATAGAATATAACAATGCAAAATTGTTCCCTGTTGATTCGATGTCAGACTGTTCCACTAAATTTATGTGGAGTTCCAATATTTGGTTAAATTTCTAAGCACAATCATTCTAGAAATTAAATGCAACACACAAGAATTTGTATTTGTAATAGGGAAAGTAGGAAATCCGTGGAAACTTCTCCATTAATGTTATTCAAACAAATAATATTAATAGAGAATAAACATTCCAAAATCAAATATTATCAATAGAGAATAAACAACTCCATAAAAGAAAAGGGAAGAAGATTTTGAAAGGAATAAGATCGTTACCGGAAATTGTACTTGAAACTATGCTAGTGAATTAGTGGTGAAAGGGTTCAATCGTTGATGATCTTAGGTATTATGAATTATATTGAAGTAAAGGTTACTTTTTATTTCACTATAACATTTTATTATGTGAAATGCATCATAATAACGATTATTATAATTATAAGTTTAGTTACTAGGATTATTTGTTATATTATGGTTCTTGTCATATTAATAAAAGAAGTTCCCTAAAAGTAAGGGTAGGATCTTAACTTAAGAAGTTCCCTAAAAGTAGTGATTTTATTTTTGAGACTTTGATTGACAATAAATATAAATCTTAAATTCTAATCTTAAACCAATTCGATAAATATAAATCTTAAATTCTAATCTTAAACCAATTCGAAGAATCGATGGTAATATATGTGTTATACTATTCCTAGTCTTATTATTATTATTAATTATTTCATTAGAAGAGGAGTCAGAAATAAATATGCTTAGAATAAAGAGATTGATACTTAGGGTAAGGGATTACTCAAGGAATGAATCTATCTTTTACAATTTTTATTTCTTGTAATAGGAATTAGTTACTCAGATAATTTTGTTTCAAGAGTTTTAAGAACACGGTAAAATAATTAAAGTGTTCTTTTTCTATCTCATTAAAATGGTTGGTGTGATGTTGGTGAAAGAAATTTGTTACCTTCGTTCATGTTGTTAACAATTGTATTGGATTTGTCTTTAACAAAAAAAATCTAGAATCTTGAGTTACTTCGATTACTTTAATCTTATGCCATATGTTTTGGAAGATAGGGGTCATTTCACATACATACACGGGATGATAAGAGGATAGGTAGCGTACTTGAGAACATTATTGAGGAATTTCTAAGGAAGGGACATCTTAGTTATCTATGGTTAGGGTTTCTGTGTAATGATTATATTTTGTTGATTGTGATATTTTGATGTAAATGTTTATTATCTCTTATATATTCTTGGGTGTAAGGAAGGGGAAAGGATAGAGGGTTTAACCCTCCCATGAAATTGGAAGTTGTTGCTTCCCTTAATTGGAGGTTTGGCCCTCCTTTGAACTTGGAAGAGTTATCTTCCCTTGGAATTCATTAGTTCCCTTGAAAAATAAGTTACGATTACTTCTCATATATGGTGCATGGTGTATTGGTATATCTCTTCTACTATTATTCATTTTTCATTGGATATTGTTCATTGATTATTGGATATAAATTGAATAGACAATCTGGTTGAAGTATAAGTTGGAAAAGTGTTTGAAATTGTATTTGCTATTGATTTACCCCCCTCTCATTATCAACAGAAGGTCCACTTGTCACTGTACCAAAACTGATATCTCTTGTAACACAACCTTAGCCTACTCTTGACTTATAAAAAGAAGAAGGCCTTGTAATATTTTAGTTATTTCTAATAAACTTACCACATCTCTACATATTTTTCTCAAGGTTCTTACTATTTTGCAATCACTTGTTCTCATCTTTGACTATTAGGACTACATAATCACTTGTTAAGAGTTGAGGAATAGTAGTAAGATTACTAGTAAGAGTTGAGGAATAGGACTACATAATCGCTTGTTATTTTCTTGGGTTCAGATTAATTTTTTCTACCAAGTAATTGTGGTTGTTCATGTTTTAACTTTTATGTGATGTTTTGTACAAATTTATCAAAGTGAAAATGCATATTATATTTTTATAGTGCCTAACTACATCCGGCTTTTACACCATATAGCTTACAAATCAACTTATCCACCCTATCTATTTTTTCTCCCACGTTAGCATCTACTTAGGTTTGCTTCTTCCTCTGATCCAGCACTAGTTTTGGTCAGAGGCTGCTAATCTACATATGCATGCATATTGACTATGAAGCCTCCCTCTTTTTTGGTTGGAGTTTTCTTGTTCCATTGTGCTTCCTTGTCTTTTTTATTTTTCTTTTCTTGTTTTTATTATTTCTTCCATGCATAGATAAATTAGTCATTTTGGTTAGTTTACCCTATTAAAACAACCATAGTTGTTTGATGTTTTTTGTTTTCTTCATTTGTATCTAAGTATTTTTATCATTATTTTCTTCAAATTTTACCCATATATACACTAAAAACATAATTATCTAATTACCTTGCTAGGAAATTAATTGGTTTCCTTAGATTATTCTCAGAATAAAGGATCTAATAAGGAAGTTGAATAAAGGATCTAATAGGAAAGCCAAGAAATAAAAAATAAGACAAGAAGTAAAAAATACACTCCTTGACTATACCCTATTTGTACTTATTTAGTGTTTATAATTATTCACACATGTCATGGAGGATCTAATAGGGAAGCCGAATAAAGGATCTAATAAGGAAGCCAAGAAACAAAAATAAGACAAGAAGTAAAAAATGCACTCCTTGTTTGTTGTCTGTACTTATTTAGTGTTTATAATTATTCACCATTGTCATGGTTACATTAACATTCAATTTCAAATTTGATTCCATTTCTTTATAAAAAATTCATTGCAATAACCAAGGAACTAGTTGTATCCTCTTTGCACATGAGCTCTACACAACCTACAAAAAACATCAATCTCATTCCTGTTGGATGCGTTTTATTTCATTTTTATTGTAAAAGGGTAAGGGCATGTAACTCAATGATTAGTTGATGGTTGTATTTCCTTTCCATCATACTTTTTCAGGAATCACCAGAGAATTTGTGGAGGAAAGATGATTCTATAGTGAATTACGGCAACCGGTAACTAGAGAGGTTTTCTATGGAGTTATAAGCAGGGAAGGGATAGTCTTGACAAAGCCAAGCCTTGACAAATGCCAGGTCTTGGCTAGAGAGTCGTCAGGAAAGCTATTCAAGTCTTTAGGAAAGAAAGTCGAAAGTCTTTGAGGAACAGAGAGAAATGGAGTCCCTCGCCCGACAAAGGAGGATGGGGAACGTAGTCGCTCGACCAAAGGGAGAGGGGAATAAATAGAGGGGAACTTCTAGCTCTTTGAGGGGAAGAAATCAATAGATTTGCTAGGGGGATTGAAATCCAGAGACCGGAAAATGCTCGATTCGTTATTTGGGAGAGGGAGGGATGCTACTACTAACATTGGGTCTATTTTGGTGTAATAAATGGCTCACATTGAGGGGAGGGGATTTCTCTTTTATTTTGGAATCCATACCAATTTACTCATTATCTTTTTCATTGGTGTTAAAAAATATTAGGAAAACATGTTTTGATTGTCTTTAGATAATAAAGAAACAATTTGATTACATTCCATGGCATGGGTAAATTGAATAATGTTCTCAAAACCTTAATTGATGGGTGGTTGGGGTTTAGAATATATCCCATTTTTTGTGTAGGCTCTAGCAGCAAAGAGTCTACGAAGGATACTTATGAATAATGAGTTATGGCATCAAGTTAGCAAGTAGAAGTATATGGATTCCTTGTAATTGAGGAGTGGATTATAGGGTCTCAAAAATCAGATCACAATTCCTATAATATTTCGAAAGAAATGGTGTTATATTTGTCAATTATAGTCTCTTGGTTAGCATGGAAGCTAAGTTATGGGAGAAAGTTAAGATTGGTATGTTGTTCTTCTATTGGATTTTTAGGGAATTATAAACTTTCTTATGGTGTGATGCACTTTTTCTATCAATAAAAATTGATCCTATTAAAAAATTGTCTTATTAAAAGATATTATTGGTTCAAAGAGAAGATACTTTCAAAAGGAGAGATAGATTATTATGGATGATCTGGAAATCAAAATGAGATTATATTAGGAGTGGAGGGATTATACTAATTAGTTCTCTGCTAGAAATGTAACTCTTTGTTTAGAGGAGGATAAATTGATATGGTAAAAATCCATTAGATGGTTCTTACATGGTCAAATTATGATAGTCATCTCTTTTTGCAATGGATTTGCAAGTCTGGTAATGTGTAGGTATATACAATCTAGAAGGAGAGTTAAATACAAATGATTCTTTTAGATGGATTTCTTTCATATGATAATAACTTGGGGATCTTTTGTAGGGTAGGTCCTAGCAAGACTAGGCATTTGTGCAATTTGTGGGGATTCTATGGAAGGCATTTATGACTTACTAGTTACTTGTTATTTCACACTTGATGTACAAGAAGATACCAAACCTTTCACAGTTGTACATGTCATTGGAGCAATGCCTCTCTATTATGCTATTTCACTATGGTTAGAGGTTAGAAAAATTATATATTATACGATTTTATCCATTCTAGTAAGCTCGATGATTTGGAATACACAAAATGAAATCATCTTTGAAAATGAAGATGCATATATTTCACTAGCTTAAGTATTCCATAGAATATAGTACAATTTCAAGAGTATTGAAGACATTGCTAAACAGTATCCCCTTAGGCAGATTGGCCACTTGGAGATTAATAACTCCATTTTTTAGAGATTTTTCGATGGGACCTCTCAAGGGAACCTTAAAATTGTTGAGCTAGTGGAGCTTTATTCTCATACTCATTACTTCCTATTTTCTATGGGTTTAGATCATAGAATGAACAATTTAAATAAAATATAAAATTTAACACTTCTTCTTCCAATACTAATTAATTAAGGTATTAACATATTACATGTATGAATGGAAGACACAAAAATCATTATTACCTATTTGTTTGGCTTAATTCATTTCAAATGTTTTTTTTTAATAAGAAATGACCTATACTTCATTCAAACACATATATCACAAAGACATTTTTTTTAAGACATATAATTTAAAGCTGGAAGATATACTTATTTCTATGGCTCCAAAACTGGAATGTATACAAAGCACCAATTTTATCGCTTTTGTGACTTTGGCATTACCACTTTTTATTTTAGTATAAAATGTCTCTTAAAAATGGTGAATATGTAATAAATACTCAAATTTTCAAATTTTTATTTAAGATATTTTTAATTTTTGGAATACTTGTATCTATATTTTATTTCTAAAAATGTATTATTTAAATTTATTTAAAAAAATTTATTAATTATTTTCAAAAATATAATATTTATAATAAATTATTATATTTAAAACTTATATTACATCAGGCTCTCACATATATGTGAGTCTCCTCACATATAATAGTTAATATTTTTTTATTTAAATTTTATGTCACACAGTAATTAATATTTAACATAATTCTTGACTTAGAATAGTTGTAAGCTATAACATTTAGAACGTTATAAATTTATATAGATTTGTATAACAAATCATTATCATAATCATAAAATTACTTTTCAAAATGTACTTACGTTATATGAATCTCAATAACATGACGTTTTGACATTTTTAAATATGAATATTCAAATAAAGCATTTTGACTTAACTTCTATGTATATATGAATCTCAAAATAACATGACGTTTTGATATTTTTAAATATGAATATTTAAATAAATTATTTTTACTTAATTTCTATGTTGTATTTATATATATTTGTTTAATAAAATATTTTTAATAAATTTATTGATAATCATAATAATAATCTATTTTTAAGGTCACGATCAAGCCACCACATCAAATTGGTGTATGAGATCTCTTTGTTTGTGGGATAAGGGACCCCCCTCAGCCCAACGATTTGATTGGTAAAGTCTACGAAGGTATACATACCCTACCTCCCTCTGGATTTGAACATGTGACCTCTTCAGAGGAAACACATGTTCTTAACCATTAAGCTCACATATTTAATAAAAAAAATTGATACAATTATTTTCATATTTATAATTATTTTTATATTTATAAATCATATTGTTTGTTAATTGGATTTAGTTTGGATGGTTGTGAAGAATGATTGTTATCCTCTTCACCTAAATTCAATTCTCGAAATAAAAAATTACTTTTAATTTAAAACTAAATTTTGTTGTAATAATTTAACTTATATATTAAAAAAAAAAAAAAATGACAATAAGGAACTTCTCTCTTTTCCTTTCCAATACTATTTCCTTCTTATTTTCATGTTTTCTCTCTTTTCCTTTCCAATACTATTTCCTTCTTATTTTCATGTTTTATGAGTTAGATTAGGTAGCACTTACAGAAAGCTTCCAAACCTGTTAAATATATCATCTCCTGTGTTTGGCCAAGTGTCTGTGTTAATTAGTTAGAATTATGTCAGTTAGTAAAAATTCTCTTAGAGTTTAACATTGTCAAACTCTGTTATTGTAATGTATATAAACCTGCTAATGATGAGAAGGATAATGTAAGCCCAAGTGCTTTCAGTATCGTGTAATACTGGTCTTTGCGCGGAGTCTCACATGGTATTAGCGCAAATAGATCGTTTGGGGAGCACAAAGAGGTTGACTAAAAGATTAAGTGCCTTCTGAGCTGTTGTGGCTGCTTGCTCCACAGGTTGCCAAATCCACCATTAAAGATGGGATTTCTGCCGAGACCAAGGCAGAAGAAGCTCTATTTCGAATCCCACGGTTGGGTTTTCTAGAAGAGCTGGTGTATGAGGTATGCCAGCTACGAACAAATGAACATGAGCCATAGCCGCTATGGGTCAAATCTTTGATCTACAACCCTCGAGGAAGAGAACAATATTCTTAGAGCTCTTTAAAACAATATTCTGTTCTAATAATTTTTTTGGGACTCTCTTCAAAGTTTCCTTTATAAAAGGCATAGGATTAAAACCCAGATCTAGAGAACTAAAAGAAAATTGTCCTTCTGGCATTACGAGATTTTTAAATGGCTTTTACATGTAACCTATGGGAAACGAAGCTCGGGTTTTTTTGGCAAGAGCTATGAGTTCTAGCTATCTCCAAGAATGAAAACCTTTCTAGGATTATTGGGAATTAGTGAAGAAATGCTTCTCATATCATCAAACAACTATGTAGAGCATGATTAATGTCCAAAGAAATCAACTTTCAACTTGCAGAATAGAGGAAAAAGGAGAACGGGGCTAAGTATTGAATTCAGAGTTTAGTGGATGACTCCATTTTTCCCAAGATAAAAGGAGCATCTAGTGGAAAGCAATCCTCGGATATCCTAGAGTTAGTATACCAAGGTAATGACAAAGTGAAGACAATGAAGCTTGAAACCCTAAGGAGAGGGTTTGAAACCTTGAAGATGAAGGAAGAAGAGAACATTCACTCATGACTAGAGTGATGGCAGTTATGAATCTACCTAGGATTCATGAAGAGAATATTGAAGATGAAAAATTGTTGAAAAGGATTTTTGAAGCTTTCCTAAGAAGTTCAAAATGGTTTTCATTTCCATAGAAGTATCCTTTTTCCCATGAATCAAGGATCAACATGGAAGATGAATCCTTAGAACATGCCTTCAAGACTTAGGCATTCATTAGTAAAGGTAGAGGTAGAGGAAACATAGGCAGAGGTAATCATCAAACAGAAGAAAGAGCAACACCAGAACAATCAGGGAAATCATATCAACATAAACACTCTCAGAATCAAAGGGGGAGAGACAAAAAATGGAAAGAAAAACTCAACGTCCAATGTTAGTACTGTAAAAAGTATGGTCGCTATGAAAGTGAGTGCAGAAAAAAACAATCAGATCTGAAAAAGGGCAAAGCTAATGTCTCCAACACTAAAAACGAAACATTTGAGGCAATGTTTCTTTCATGCCAAACCACTGAATAAGATCACAACGAGGATCATCATAAACATGTCAAAGAGCAAGATCAAAGCTAAAAATATGTCCAGTGATTTTTGGATTGAATCTCTTGCTTGTTTAGTCAACATATTGAACATATCTCCAACAAAAAGCATGAAAGGTAAAGTTCCTTAAGAAGCATGGAGTGGTAGGAAGTCAACTGTCTCTCACTTTACAATTTTTGGTTGTATTGCATATGCACATGTCTCAAAAGATGTGAGATGGAAATTGACAGCAAGAGTGAAAATTCCATCTTCATTGAATGTAGTAAAGTTTACAAGCCCTACAGACTGTATAACTCGGTCACCAAGAAATTTGTGGTGAGCAGAGATGTAAAATTCTTAGAGGGAAAATATTGGAGTGAGAAAGAAAGTGAAAAAATGGAAACACAAATTACATTTCTCCAAATCAATGAACAGATGAAAAGCTTAGGACAACAAGTATCTCCACCAAGATTCCCCAAGTTATAGGTGCAAAGATAAGAAAAATAGGCTGAAAATAGTTCTTCTTCCAACAATGAGTTAGTAGCTTCTATGAGAAATCAAAGTAAAAGGAGCTTGAGGGAAATCTATGAGTAGTATGATGATATGCATTAGCAAGTTCAATTTTCCTTATTACCCTATCAACCTACTTATTTTGAAGAGACAATCAAAGAAGAGAATTAGGTAAAATACATGAATGAAGAGATTGAACCCATTGAAAGGAAGGAGACAAATCCAACATTGGTGTTAAGTGGGTTTACAAGACAAAACATAACGATAAAGACAAGATAGAGAAACATAAGGAAAGGGTAGTTGCAAAGGGTTTGCTCAAGAACCCGGTATTGACTATGGTGAAACTTTTGTTGGAGTAGCAAGGTTAGATATTAAATTAAATATCATTAGAGTTTTGTTATCCATTGCAACCTAGAAAAAATGGCCAATTTTGTTAATGGATGTGAAGTCAACCTCTTTGAATGGAATTTTAGAAGAAAAGGTGTACGTAAATCAACCACGAGGATTTGAAGTAAAATGCCAAGAGTACAAGGTGCACAAACTAAAGATAGCCTTGTATGGCTTGAAGCAAGCTCCAAGAGCTTGGTACAGTTGAATTGACTCTTATTTTCTCAACAATGGGTCAAGTAGGAGAAATAGTGATCCCACTCTTTATACCAAATCAGACCAACAAGATAAATTTTTCATAGTTTGTCTTTATGTTGATGATATCATATAAAATGGAAATATGATATTAAAAGATTTCAAATCATCCATGAAAAGAGAGTTTCATATGATTGTTCTTTGTCTCATGAAGTATTTTCTGGGAATTGAAGTTGAGAAATATACTCAAGGAATTTTCATATATCAACAAAAGTATGCTACATATATCACAAAGGAACGAGACAAATCCAACATCGGTGTTAAGTGGGTTTACAAGACAAAACATAATGATAAAGGCAAGATAGAGAAACGTAAGGAAAGGGTAGTTGCAAAGGGTTTGCTCAAGAACCCGGTATTGACTATGGTGAAACCTTTGCTGGAGCAGCAACGTTAGATATTATTAGAGTTTTGTTATCCATTGCAACCTAGAAAAAATGGCCAATTTTGTGAATGGATGTGATGTCAACCCCTTTGAATGGCATTTTAGAAGAAAAGGTGTACGTAAATCAACCATGAGGATTTGAAGTAAAATGCCAAGAGTACAAGGTGTACAAACTAAAGATAGCATTGTATGGCTTGAAGCAACCTCCAAGAGCTTGGTACAATCGAATTGACTCTTATTTTCTCAACAATGGGTCAAGTAGGAGAAATAATGATCCCACTCTTTATAACAAATCAGATCAACAAGATAAAATTTTCATAGTTTGTCTTTATGTTGATGATATGATATAAAACAGAAATGTGATGTTAAAATATTTCAAATCATCCATGAAAAGAGAGTTTGAGATGATTGATCTTTGTCTCATGAAGTATTTTATAGGAATTGAAGTTGAGAAATATACTCAAGGAATTTTCATATATCAACAAAAGTATTCTACATATATCATAAAGGAACGAGACAAATCCAACATCGGTGTTAAGTGGTTTACAAGACAAAACATAATGATAAAGGCAATATAGAGAAACATAAGGAAAGGGTAGTTGCAAAGGGTTTGCTCAAGAACCCGGTATTGACTATGGTGAAACCTTTGTTGGAGTAGCAACGTTAGATATTATTAGAGTTTTGTTATCCATTGCAACCTAGAAAAAATGGCCAATTTTGTTAATGGGTGTGAAGTCAACCTCTTTGAATGGCATTTTAGAAGAAAAGGTGTACCTAAATCAACCACGAGGATTTGAAGTAAAATGCCAAGAGTACAAGGTGTACAAACTAAAGATATCCTTGTATGGCTTGAAGCAACCTCCAAGAGCTTGGTCAATCGAATTGACTCTTATTTTCTCAACAATGGGTCAAGTAGGAGAAATAATGATCCCACTCTTTATACCAAATCAAATCAACAAGACAAAATTTTCATAGTTTGTCTTTATGTTGATGATATGATATAAAACGGAAATATGATGTTAAAATATTTCAAATCATCCATGAAAAGAGAGTTTGAGATGATTGATCTTTGTCTCATGAAGTATTTTCTAGGAATTGAAGTTGAGAAATATACTCAAGGAATTTTCATATATCAACAAAAGTATGCTACATATATCATAAAGATATTTTGGATGGACGAATGAAAACTAGCATAGACACCTATTTCAATGAGGACAAAATTGAGCAAGGAAGATGAAGCACCGAAAATTGATTCAACACTATATAAGAGGCTTGTAGGCAACCTCATGTACATTATTGCAACTAGGCTTGGTGTTATGCATGCATTTAGTTTCATTTCAATATTTATGGAGTCTCTCAAGGACTCTCACTAGAAAGTTGGAAAAATAATTCTTAGTTATGTTGTAGGTATCACTGATTATTGATTATGGTACACATTTTCTGAATAAAACACACTTATTAGTGAGTGCAAGAATATGGTGGATGAAAAATTAGCAAGGGAGTCAATATGAATGCACTCTCACAAGAATGTTTGTGTGTTCCTAGGAGCGTGCATGCATTCCTGATGCTATAGGTTTTGAAAATCCCAAACCTCCACTCAGCATGCCACATAGCCACATTGGACGGAAGATATGCATGTTCTTAAGAACATATGCATTTTCCTAAGAATGTGTGTGCGTTCCTGTGTCATTCCCTTTTTTGAAAAACCATGGACACAAATTGTGCCCATTTTCACACATCACACCTCATGTTTTTTCCCTCATTGAGAAAACAGAAAAGAGGAGAAAATACATGATCTTGCCACCATTTCCCAGTCAAACTAGGTATGCTTGATTTCTCTTCCTTTCCTTCCACTCTAGTAATTTTTACTTTTATTCAATTAATTTAATATATTCTATAATAATCTAAATTATAGAAATTTCTAATCTTTTAGAGAAATCTCATCTAGAAAATTCAAAGAGAGTTGCCTCTTACATTGCCTAACATTTTCCCTTTAAAAATAACTATAGAGAATTTTCAAGAAATATAATTATTTTATTGTTTTTTTAATTTCTTAAAATATGTATTGATTTTTTTTGTAATTTTCTATTTTAATTAAAAGAACTGACGTAATTTATATTCCATGTCTTTTCAAAATGCAACAGATATTATAAAATGGAACCCGAAGACAATGAAAATTGTCCACAAGTAGACCAAGGCGAGGAAAAAAACAACGATCAAACATAAACACACAGATTGATGAGGAGTTGGCCACACTGATATCACTAGTGCATGAATTAAGGGGCACAAGGAAACATAGTCGATTGTCCTTGGCCACTTCATTGGATTCCATTGTATCATATATTGGAAGTGCCCAAGGGAAATAAACTACTATTTCTGAATATAGAGTTAGGATGTTCGAGTTCTATAGGACTATACTCAATAGAAACCAAGTTATATACTTGGGTATTTCAAAACAAGATTTGATGTCTTTTTTCATTGATCCTTGAATTAGAAAAAAACCACCTGTCAACAAGAAATGCATTTTTATGGATTGGTGCATCCACCCACAATTTATTTAAAACTAGATGGATGGGTGGTTCATGGTATTTGATAAAACGCCCTGCAATAACAAGGAGGTACCTTTACATTTTTTGAGAAAAATATGGGAAAAAATTATTTTGGGTCACCATGTGAACTACTTTTACATTGATGATTTATAGGGGGTGGGTCGAGGGTCTGCACGGGACTCAAAACATGCTAGGCATGATCCCATGTTAGGTCCCCGCCCCTCAAGTGAAGGCCTAACCCGATTTCCCAACATCCCCCCATTGCAGAGGGATTGTAGCAGACACATTTAGTTGTATCATCTTTGACTTAGATTATAGTGCAACATGGTATTTTTGTTGCACTATCTCAGTAGGAGATGTTTGTTGATGACATTGACATATGAGTCGAACCTTCAAATGATAGACTAGAGTGAAACAAGGATAGGGCACATGGACAAAAAAGTCATTTATGTGATCCTCACAGATGCTTGAGTTGCGAGAAAAATTGCTATGGGCCTATGGACGCCAGTGTAATCCAAATATTCATGGAGGAGGTTAGTATCTTAACCAAATCTACATTCTTCAATGTTATATATTTATCTAGTATTATGTGTTTTTATTTATATATTTTATTGTATGATGTTTTTCATTTCTATGCCCTTATAGTAGACCCTCTACCCCAATAGATGCATTAGTGTATGTCTCCACCACTGATGAAACAATAGAGGTAGACTGCTCATTTGGTGTAGTGCATACACATGTACATGTCACATTTGATAGATTCACCATAGTGTTTTCTTTTTTTTCTCGCATCCTCAAAGTTATAATTCTTTTCTATTTCTACAGTTTCTGGGACCATGAAGTGTCGAGCAATGTCCACCTGGGATGGAAAAATCACCTTCTTTACAGGTATCATGTGTTGAGATAAATCTCATTTAAATCTCAAATTTGTTGTATTTATGTTGTTGAATTTTACTATTTGGTAATAATAACAATATTATTAATATGTATG
>SNQJ01S0008378.1:50720-66649 GCA_010110895.2 Picea sitchensis | reverse complement strand
TCTGCAATTCTTCAATTCTTGGAGTACTCTGATCCTATAGATAATATTACTCAATGTATTCTCTGAAACTCCTCCAAGTTTCACTCCTTGAATCCTCCCCAAAAAGAAGTTATAGAAAGAATGGTAGGCTTTATTCAATTCTGGTCTATTCAGGAGAGTGAACTTGCATAGAATGCCCCACGCTCAATATTTAACATTCGATTTTGAAACTCACACAAAAGAAACTAAAGTGCATAATATTTCTAATGAAATTTGTCCCACTTAATTTGTATTCTCTATGAATAAGTTATGAAGTGTTTACCCGGAACACCTGTTTATTGACTAGCTTAAGGACTGGTCAAAAACCCTATCTTCCACAGAGTGTATCTCCATAATTATAGCGAATCAAGAGATGAAAATTTTACCACAGGTACCTTGATATGTCTTCTCAATACCATAACAAGTTCACCATCTGAATCGTTCTAGAAAAATAGTTATAGAAAAAATGGTAAGATGACCTGAAAATAACATACCTTAGAACACATCACCAAAAGACTTCATCCTCCCTTGAAATATGACCTTATTTACTTCTGATTTCCTATGAAAGTTGAATTGTGTGTCAAATGAATGTATAATGATATTTATTTATACCATTTACGTCACTTCCTTTTAACATTAGGGCCTACCCGACACTTTCTTATTTTGTAATTCTTTTCTTTAATTATCTTCAGGGCCTACATGTACTTCCTTCTTCAATTAACTTTTTCATCTTCAAAAATTCATTTCTCCTCAACCATGAGCATCCATGTGACATGCCACATACCACCAGAAACAACATGATGTATACTATCCATCCATGGGTGTTCTATCTACATGTGCATTCTCCTTCATGTCCAAATACCTTCATCAATCTTGTGGTCCAAAACCCATGACTAGGGTTGACATCAATGACAACAACCAATATTCTAACAATTTCAAGGTGAAGCCTTTGTTGAACATAAAATTATTGATATTATTTTTTAATAATTTTTGTGACAATGAAGTTTTTCTAAGACTTTTGAAATGTTGATTTTTTTAAAAACGTTTACAGATAACTATACTTACGGGAAACAAAAGTTTGCGCAAGAGAAAATTTGATCGCACTTGAGATGAAACTCACCATAACAAACAAAGGAAAGAGCATTATTGGAGAAAGAAATGAGAGCGTGAAAATATTGAAGAAAGAAACGATGATGATGTAAACAGATATTTTCAACAAGAAGAAGTCCAACGAGGTATGCATGCACATATTGTCTATATTAAAAGTATAGAATTCAAATTCAAATTATTGTTTAATATAATTGATTGTAATTCAGATTTGATGTTTTAAAAAAAAGATAAATAGATTTGTCTCATAACGTCGATGAAGTCGTTGAAACTGAAATTGAAGCAGAAGTTGAATCGCCTACAGGTATGTACATAAATTTAGATAATACAAGATGAACACTTGTATAGAGTTTAGTGAATTTATGTTCGGGTTTTTATTTTTAATGTAAACTTTAAATTGAAATATGCAGGAGAATCTATCAATACATTGATGATGAAATATTAGAAAATGTTTATACTGACAAATTTGGGATGAAAGAAGCTAAGCATTATATAAGATATTGAACTAAGAATATGTATAATACTTTTTTCAAAGATGAATCAGTAATAGTACAAGCTCAAATTTTACTCTTTCTACTAAAGTCAAGAAAGTTAAAATAAGCTACATCATTATTGGGTATTCAAAAGTCGACAAAAGATACAAAGGTGAAACATAATGTCTTTGAAAATATAACTAGTGTATTAAAAGATTTTGGAAAATCTCGAAAAAAATATGTCAGTGTTGCATGTAGAGTGATACAAACAACAATTGTTTCATCTAGCAATATAAAATATCGTTTGACACAACACATGGCAAAACCAATGGGAACCTCAAGAAAAACATTGTACAAACATAGAAAATTTTGATTGCAAATATATGCAGATGATGAACTTGCTTGTTGGACAGTTATTTATAAACAAGCCTACATTGATAGACTTGCACAAAATGTTAAAGAATCAGCTCGTAACTGTTGGTTGACAGAATCTTTTGTTTCACCACATACAAGGGATATGTTGCGATTAAGAATAGCACAAAAAAAATATGAAGAACATCCAAAACATATATTGTCAATGACACAAATAGAATTGTTCAATAAGTTCAAAGAAGAACACAAAGAAGTTAAAATTTCCATCAATACATTTTTGAAACAAAAAACATGGTTTGTTAGACCCATCATTGTTCGTGACACTTGTTTTTGTCATTATCATGTGAAATTTGAGTTATATTACGACACTTTTCTTGATTTTGGTAAAACTTTATTTCCAATTTCATCTCCTCCTTCCACATTCTGTGCTTTTATATCTAAAATTCTATGTGAAAGAGAAGGTGATGAATTATTTTACCAAAAAAAATTTGTTGGTGGAAATAAATGTGATCGTCGTGAAGTGTTTCCACCAGGGACAATTTTGTGTATAGTTTATTTTGTAGAGAATTACACATTCGCTGCACAAAAATAAATACATAGTGAATATTATCATTCTGATCAAGTCACTATATTTTTCCACGTTCTATATAGACATGCTCAACGAAGTCTTGATAACATAGAAAGCACCAATGAAAATACACATGTTATTAAAGAATATCATTTTTATATAAGTGGTGATACACATTATGTACAACATTGTATTGATAAATTTTATGATTCATTGAAAGAGCGCAAGATTGGATTCGATCGACATTGCATATGGTCATATGTATGTGCGAGTCAGTTCAAATATTCACAATCATTCTATTGGTTGTGTCGTCTTCATGAGAAATCAAACATTACACATTGTTGGAATTTTTTTGAGATTGATCATGGAAAAGGAGAGCACGTCGGTGCAGGGGCATGTGTAAAACGAGCATTTCGAAGGTATCAGATGAACCCTCATGCCAATCGATTTGAATCCATGGATCAAGTTGTTTAATGGTGAAAACTAACGCTAATCCATTAAAATAATCCGCCAATGGATGTGTGTAGGTGTATCTATATATACATGTTACATATGTACACATTATATTTTTATTCACGTGATCAAATTTATATGATATTCAATCATTTTTTTGATCGATTTCAAGTTAACAAATTTTTGTCTTGTGCATGTTTTTTTGGTATGTTGGAATCGAAGATGTAAATAGATCAATCCCATATGAAGCTGGTACAATACATGGGACACAAAAATTCATTCAGTTAAAACAAAATGCTATCAAAATGTGTTTTCATTTGATAGAATAAATGAGTCTTGTTTTTGTTCAGTTTTCATAGAGGACATATAATCCATAGAGATTTTTGAAAATGAAAATGTGGAATATGTTAAATCTTGGAGAATATCGAACTTAATATAAAAGGGGAAATGCCCCTTTTAAGCTTAGAGGAGATGGAATCAAATGAAACTATACTGTCATTTTATGGCGATAGAGTTTCTGATCTTGTTAGAGAAGGCAATTTTTAATGTTTCAATTGTTTGAAAATATATTTGTTAAATATTTAAACAACTTGTAGATGTACTTGTAAGTTGGATATATAAAATTTATATATATAGTAGACGCTTTTAATAGCACGTGCATGTGTGCTAATCTAACACAAACTACTTGTTGGAACATATCGAATTATTTGCAGGAGATGTTTTTGTCATGGTTGCACCTGTAGGCAACACTGAAAAATGTGAAATATTATTTGATGTGATGCACATAACAAAATATGAGGTTATTAGAAGATTTTGATGATAACGGTTTTATATATGAAAGAGGATCCACAGTATTGAAAGGATATTGTTTTCAAGAAACCCATCAAACCGATAGAAATGTTCACTTTGAAGACTATCAGTCGGATGTCATAAGTTGTCAATATAGTCATTTGGTATGTGCAGCACGCATAAAGTTAATATAAGTTCAATCAAGAAAAAAACAAAAGTTAGAAAATGGAAAATTTCCAAAGCCGATCATGAACGAATAATTGAAGATGGCATACCATAACAATTTATTTAAACAAGTGATGTATACATTCCCGAATTTATGAAATGAAATGAACAATGGTTAAAATTTATGATAAGTTTGATGCAATGCATACGCATGCAAAATGAATCTATAGAAGCTTGAAAATTACATAACCTCTACAAGAATGTGTATTCAAATATCAATGCAAAATATATATAGATATAACATGTTAGAAATCTCTAACATGTCTTTGTCAAGCTCTTCACATTAGAAAATAATCACATTACAAATAATCACATGTTATAGTAATGAGCTACAATACATTATAGTTAATTAATGTACTATACATTATTCATATTGACATATCACATAATGGTTTAATGGTTTATGTGTTGGCATGCTTTTTGGTGTATCCCATGAACTATGCTAATATGCCACCCATCTGTTGTACAATTTGTCAAGGTGTCGTTCAACTCAACTCAAAATTTCTCATTCACTCAATTTTGAACATGTCATTTTGCTTACTCACTTGTGAACTTGACTTAGTGGGAACCTCCAAACCTAAGTTAGTGGGATCAATTCTTAAAATATTTGGCATGGTTTGAAGTTGGAGCTTACCCACGTGGAGACTTGGAAGCAATCATGCCTAGTTCTAGTGTATCATATATGTACTAGCTCAATTGTTTTTTTAAGTAAAAAGGAGGTAGATCCTTATTATATTACTGGAAAAAATAAGCATTCATTCTGAGGCTACTAGCTGTTCCACTGGATTAGAAGAAACCAGAACAACTAGGGGCCTAGGATGTCCATGTCCAAAAGAGGTGGTCCTCCATCTGTCCTTCCCGTAGGAAACCAGATAGGTGTCAGCCTATGGTATGTACATAAACTAGATAAACAAAAGAAATAACTAGTTTGGACCTTGAAGGTTCTGAACTAACTAAAACCATAACTATAACGAGAAGCATTACCTGTTGGCCTCTAAAGTGGCCATATCAACATCTTCATCTTGCATTCCATCCTGATATGGTATCACGTAAGGTTGCACACAGGTAGGGCATCTTTTTCCAACTGGAGCATTGGAAAAGGCGTCGTATAGCATGTCTATGTGATGACTCATGAGGGTGAAATGGTGGACTTGATCTGCCATCTGGATTCTCAATCCAAACATCAATTCCAAGTTCTCTAGGTGGAAGAATGGCAGTTTCACATGCCATTACTCCTGCATGGTCGAAATGGGAGGTGGTGCAAGGATTCTGCCACCCGGTTTAGTCTTTGTCGCCTCTCTTATTGCCTCCCCGCTTTGCTAATCCCCTGCTGCTCCCTAACCCTGATCCTCAACCTGCTTCTCTTGGTTTGTATTGCTCCCCATGACTCTAGAGGAATTCTGGCTTACTTCCATTATAGTGTCCTAAGAGGTCATGTGTAGCAGCTCTTCTGGAAACTCTTCCTCGATGTATCATGTGGGGAATTCCTAATTATTGCTATGTCCTTGTCTCTCCACAGTGACGAATTTAGTGACTTCCCTCAGGAGGCTACTTAATGGCTGCTAGTTTTCTGGCACTGTGAAGAGAGAATGCTCTAGAGGAATTTGTAAAGGCTCCTCCGAGAGGACCTCCTCCACGAACTCCATAGGAGGCGACTGAGCAATCCTTGCTCTGTGCGCAATCTGATTTTTGGCCATAGATAACACACACTCCAACCTCTGTTGTCTCTTCTACCTTGATGCGAAGGTGTACCAAGTTGAGCCGCAATGTGGTTTTTCCCTCTCCCTCGGCATTATGATGACAATTCAAATGACTATGATACAGGGGGTGTCTCGGTGGCTGCACCAAAGCTCGAAGTGGCTGGCTTGGTGCAAGCCAAAGTCAAAATGGAGGGATCCAAGTTGGATCTGGATGATAACATGGAGGAGCAATAGGAAAGGTTCCATTATCGCTCCTCCAACATTTACTGTCTGAGTTGCTGGACTGTTCGCACGACGAAGAAGTCCCATGGCGTGAAGTTGGTGATAATGGCTTGCTCCCATGCTTAATGGTGAGGGGATGGGAGTCGGCCTACCTTATTTATGGCTAGGCCCGACTCCTCACTGTGTGGCATTGTTTCTCTACATTTCAACCCATCCGATGTTAGGAAATCCCTGCTAGCAAGGTTTTGACAATGGTCTGATAGTTCTGTACAGGAAGAGGTTTGGGATTTCCTGTGGATCTGATCGACATTGGTTGCTACTCGTTCATTCACCAAGAAATATGCTACTTTGTTTTCTTCTCTTTTCACGTGAGAGGGTATTATGGTAAGACTAGGATGAAGGAGGGATCTGAAATCCTCCAAAAGTCCTGAGAGCCTCTAGCTGGGTGATATTTCCAATGGGTGTTCCCCATGGAGAATTTTGGTTATGATCTGGATGATAATATGTGAATCCCCTTCTGCAATGATCTTATTGAAATGATTGTCTGTTGTGACCTTTATGCCTCTTAAGAGACTCAAAAGCTCAGCGACATTGTTTGTGTTGTCACCCAGAAAGCCTGCTACTAGGTGAAGGATTTCACCTTTAGAGTTCATGAGTATTGCCCCGTAGCCCGCAGGTCTTGGATTTCCTTTTGACGCTCCATCGAAGTTTAGCTTTGTGAAACCAATTGGTGGGGGAGGGAAGTGGTTGGGATGCTATTTTGGCGGCTGATTATTCTCATGGTCTGCATGTCAACCAGGCTGAGTTGCCAGTTGTGAAGAATGCCTCGCTCCCCGGGACTGCAATTTAGGTCCTCAGGTGGCCAATGTCTACTTTTTATTGTTTCTCGGATTAGCTTCACAATTCTTTCCCAAGTGAGAGTGGGGGGGGAAGCCTTTGAGTGGAAGATCCTTTTATTTATTTCCTTCTAGATTTGCCAAAGGGTGAAGCTAGGTTTTGAAAGGAGAGTGAATCCCAATTCGCTATAGTGTCACTGATACTATTTTTGTTTCGATTAGAGCGGTGTATTATTTTGGATCCTAGATCCTAGATAGAATGGATATAGTGACAATTGTTGAAAAGGTGTTCCATCATTTCCTCTTGTTGTTGGAATAGGGTGCACATTGATGGGCCAATGAAACCCATCTTTTTGAGGTTATCCCAGGTGAGGATACGGTTTTGGACGGTGAGCCATAGTAAGATGGAGACCTTGGGTGAGAGTGAAGAATTCTATATCTTTCCCTAAATACTCTCCTTGAATTGATTCTGAGAGTTTCCCTGTAAGTAGTTGGTCTCTTTGACCGAAAAATTGCATGTTGTTGAGTACCCCCATCGAAGAATATCGAGGCCTTCCCGAATGGAGATTTTTCTATGGTTTGCGCATGATTCTCAGGCTTGGAGGTCCGTTTCCCCTGAGATTTGTAGTTCCTGGTGGTCTGTCTTCCATTTTTTCCAGGGCATGTTCCTATCAAACCTTCTCCATAGATCCTTAAACCATTGAAATATGTCAGGTTGCAATGTCTGTCGAAGGGGATTAAGTTTGTCTATTGTGGCAAGGGTCTCTTGTTGTTGCCAAGAGTCCTTCTAGAATAGTGCACTTTTTACATTCCTGATTTCCCATCAAGCATGCTTCTGAACCAAAGGTTTGTTGTGCCAGGCTATGTTCCAGATATTGCAACCTTGAATTTGGGCATTGCATCCAATTAGTTGACCTGCTTGGGTGGTGGGGGCATACTTGTATTTCCAGATTTGTGCCCACATTTATGTGGGGTGCTTGAGCCATCTCCACCACATTTTGGCTCCCATAACTTGATTGAGATTTCCTAGGTCATGAAGTCCCAAGCCACCTAGAGATTTGGGTTTGCAGAGCTTGTCCCAGCCCACTAGAGCCCACTTCTTGTCTGGTTGGTGTCCATGCCATAGGAAGATGCGTTGTAAGTTCCTGATGTCTCGGATGATCTATTTGGGTGTTGTTAGGGCAGTAAACATGTAGGTTGGTAGGGCTTGCAGGACTAAATTGAGGAGCACCAATCTAGCTGCAATACTAAGAGGTCTGAAGGTCTAGTTATTTATCCTGTTTGAGATAGAGAGAAGTAGATTGTCCCAAGATATGGAGCGTGTCGGCTCTCCTGTGAGAGGTATGCCAAGGTAGTTGGATGAAAGGTATCTCTTGGGCATGCCTAGAGGGCGAGAGATGTGGTTCTGCACAACAACCAGGGCATTGAAGAAGTAGATTTTGGACTTGTCAAGGTTGAGGGCCATACCTGAAGCCTCTAAAAATTTAGAGAGTATTGAGTTGAGCTTGGTGGCCTCTCTCTTTGTAGGGGTGTTCAAGAGGAGGGTGTCATCAATGAACTAAATATGTCAGGGGACAAGATGAATATTGTGCAGGGGCAAGCCTTATAGGGAGCCATCCAGTACCACCGACTTAAGGTAGCATCCCAGGACTTCTTCCATCAAAATGAATAGGAATGGAGAAAGAGGATATCCTTGATGAATACCCCTGGTGGGGGAGAAGGGTTGTGAAGGCACTCCATTGACCATTATGGAGAAGAAAGTTGAGGAGGTGAGCTTTAGGATCTAGTTCACCCATTGTTTGTTGAAGCCAAAGGATTCTAGCATGGAACCTAAGTACTGCTAGGTGATTCTATACAAATATTTTGAGAGGTTGAGTTTGATAAGCATACCTAAGATTTTGGTTGTCTTCAGCGAGAGTATTACCTCATGAGATAGGATGACGTTGTCCATTATTTTTCTACCTTCCATGTATCCTACTTGTTATTTGGAGATGACAAAAGGTAGGATTGGATTGCGATGTGTGGCTATCACCTTTGTGATGATTTTGTAGATGAAGTTGCAAAGGGAGATTGGTTTGTACTACCTGGGATGAGTGACTCTCTCCTCCTTCGGGATGAGGGTGAGAAAAGTAGCATTGAGGGTAGAGAGGACTTGACATGATGTTCTAGATTCCTCCACGACCTGCCAAACCTCTTCCCTGATTAGATCCCAGCAGTGATGAAATAAATCTATGGTGAAGCCATCTGGACGAGGTGCTTTTCCCGAGGGCATTTCCTTGACTGCATGGTCTAATTCTTCTTGGGTGATGGGCCTCATTAAGGCTTCGTTATGTTCTTTAGTTACGAGTGAGGGTATGTGCCTGGTTATCTCCTGAATTGCTTCCTCCCTGTCCTCGTTGTTTTTTGTAAGGAGCTCCTTATAGTAGGTGTTTATCTCTTCAACAATTTGGTTGTGTTCTCTAATGGGGTTACCTTAAGAATCCTCTAGCTGAGTGATCCTATTGATGTATCTGTGATGCACCATTGCTCTGTGGAAGAACTTGTTGTTCCTCTCACCCTCCTTAATCCATTGAACCCTGGATTTATGACGCCACAAGATTTCTTCTTTCTTTTTCCATTCTTCTAATTCTGTTCGGAGCTTCTCCTCTTCCTTCATTAAATATGTGGTCCTGGTTCCTGAGATGAAGGTTCATTGTAGAGCTTCTAGTTTTCCTTTGATTTCCTGCATGCACTGGAATAAGTTTCCAAAAGTGTTTTTATTCCAAAGTTTCAGAAGTTTCTTGAAGTTTTTGAGGCGTTGTTGGAACTTATACATGCAGGTGCCATTCTCTATTTCTTTTTGAGCCCACTAGGACTTTGCTAGCCACTAGAAGTCAGGGTGGGAGAGACATAACTTCTTGAAGTGGAAGGTTTTGAATTTTGGTGTTTCTCCTATGTCTAGGAAAAATGAGAGGGGCCAGTGATCCGAGCCGGTTTTTGGAAGAATGTTGGCTTCTATGGCAGGGTCCTCTTCTAGTAGGTTTTTCGCTACAAGGAAGTAATCTAGTCTACAAGACACCTACTGGTGTCTCGATATTCGGTTGGGATAGGGGAAAATATTGTTTTGAGCTTCTATGTCTACTATATTTAGCTGGTCAATAAGGGTTTGGAACTTACCGTTTTCTTGCTCCAGTCATTTGGTGCCACCAATTTTCTCCTCTAGAGCCAGGATCATGTTGAAGTCTCCTCCCAGCACCCAGTTGGGTGTGCTTAGAAGCGTTCTGATGTGAGATATCATTTCTAGGAAGCTTTCTTTATCCTGTGGGATATGAGGCCCATAAAAATTTGTGATTTCCCCTTCCTTGGTCGACCCTATGACCATGAAGTGCATTGTGAGCATGTCGATAGTATAGAAGGGCCTATTCATTTTTACATATTGGGGCTCGATAAAATTGCTAGTCCTCCTGATGCACCAAAGGAGTCAGTGTGAATGTAGTCACACCCTCTCCAAAAACAGTGGAAGATAGTTTTTTCTTCTGCTCCAACACATTTTGTCTCCTGTAACAGGAGAACATCTATATTTTTTGCATGAATACAGTCTCAGAGAGTCCTCTATTTGGATCTTTCGTTGAGTCCTCTAATATTCCAGGTTATGATTTTCATCATGATAGTTGTGGAGGTGGGTGGAGGTATCCCTCTGAGAGCCTTTGGATCTGGTCGGAGTTTAGCATGAGGTTCCATGCCTCTTTGATGAGATGCTGGGTAGATTTGTGTCCCCTTCGTTTGTCTTCCTATGGTGCACACTTTGAGTATGTTCTTAGATCGATGGTTATACCCAGCTGCATTATGGATCCAGTTGTGGAGTATATGAAAACTTTGTGAACTTTGAGAATTTGTTCTATCGGGATGGTTTGCAATTCCTTTCGGTTGAGGGCTTCCTCTAGTTTTTCCAAATCTATGTCCACCAGATCTTATTCATCCAATTGCATCAGGGTGTCCACATCTCCCCCCATTTTATCTCCTTGTTGATCTTCTTTTACTTGTGTAGATATGTGCTCGGCCTGGCCTTTTCCTTTATCTTGGTTTTTTGTTTTGTGTGGGTCTTGGATTTCTTCATCTTCCGGTAGTTGTTTGAGAATGTCTTAAGAAGTTTTGGTTGTGATCTTTGGAGTGGTGTCTAGATTATGCTTCCTTGGTGGGTTATTTTTGCGGACTATGACCATGGTAAAGCTATCTTTTTGTTTTCTTTCTCCAACTTTGGGGCTTTGTGCATTCAGGGGGCAGTCTCGGAAGAGGTGGCCATGCTCATGGAATTTTCTGCAGCGAAAGGGGATGTGTTCATAGTCGATTTTTTGGTTCCAATCCTCATCTTGATATTCCAAGGTGATTGAACTAGGCAAATCTTTTGAGATGTTCATGTAAATGCATATTCTAGCATAAGAGGTATATTTTCTTTGTTTTGTGGATTCCAACGATTTGACGTATCATCCCACTGTGTTTCCGATGCCCATAAGTATCTCTTCCAGCCAGAATTCCTGTGGCAGGGAGTATAGCCTAATCCAGACTGGAGCCATTGTATATTCCTCCTTTTTGGAGCTAAAGAGATCTGTCTCGAATCGCAGAAAAAGCCCTGTCGAGTTGTAGAGATATGACCCGTTGTCAAAGATTTTGTCCTTGTCTTCAATATTGTAAAGAATAATCGTAAAAAATCCTTTGGAGCTAAGTTGGACGTCATAGTCTCCTTTAGGGTTCCACCAGTCTTTAATCCATCTTGTTAGGTCACATTCAGAAGGTGTTGTTCCAGAGTTTATATTTAAGGATTTGAAATATAAAGTCTAGGCATCTGAAAAAGGTAGAGAGAGTTAAGGTATAAAATGTGTCAGTTACTAAAGAGAAAATATATGGTTGGTTTCTTAACTGTCTCTGTCTAGCTTCCCATTGTTCCTGGATGCCTATATCTCGTTCAATTGTTTCCCATGAATGTTCTCATTCAACCTGGGTGTTTGTTGTTTTTAAAATAGTGTTAAATAAGTTTAAAGAAATGCTAGTTTGATCTGAAAGGTCAGGTTATATATTCGGTTGTCTTGTAACAGGTACAATCATGAGGGATACAAGTTAAAAAATCTATTACTTTGTTTTCAAGGTTTTCTATTTTTGTTTCAGATTATAAGAGAAAAGTTCCCAAACTTAAATTAATAATATAACAGCTTCAGAGGTCGTTTCCCGTTCCTGAGTCAAATTAAAAAATCATGAAAGTGATGGGAGAAAAACATAAAGTTGCTTAAACAACGTGAGGCATCAATAATGGAGGAATCTCACTTTGCAACAGGAGAAGAAGAAAGACAAGAGATCTCTAATGAAGCATAAAAATATAGTAATCTGAATAATCTACAGGTCTTGAGCCTGCTAATAGAAAGCACGGAGGAAAAACTGTAAACAATTAGATCACCAAATAACTCTTACCACAGTAGATGTTGTACTAAATTGCAGTTAAACATTCATAAAAACTATATAAGGGAAATATGTTGAAAATGAAAGTAAAGAGGAACACATAACCCATGGTCAACAGAATCTGGAATCTACGTTTTGTATTCTCATTTATCACTATAAATGAAGAAAACTTCTCTAGTACAATCGACTGCAAAAAATCCTTTTCTCAGTCTTATGAAATTATATTTATACAAAGTCACCAATTCTTGATGGTTGGTGATTTCATAACTCCGAGGGGCTAACGGTTACAAAAATGCAAACTTGAACCGTTTGCATGGTTATCTTTTATTTCTCTATCATCTTGATAATATGAGCCTACAATATGATACTTCATTGCTTCTTTGAAATATCTCATTCTTTTGGTCCGAGACATTCGATACATTTTTCTAGAAAATGCACTAAAAATCTAGGAGGCTATGGTATATCCTTTGCCTCGAACAGATAAAATTTCCTCTAAATTTTCAGAAATCGATATTCAATCCCTTTGTCAGCAAAATTAACTAATTGGAAATTTAAATTTGGCTTCACCGACCACCTTTCTATTTGGGTAACATCAATCTCTTTTAATTGTGAAATTTCAATCTGAATTTGATTCAAGTTCTCTTTGAGTTTCATTTGATGTCTTACAATATTGATCTGTCCTAGTAGCCCAGGACAATTTTCTTTTCCAATGCCTAATGATCCTATTTCTAGCAAATCGAAGGTCTCTTCGCAATAATCCTTGACTTCCTTGGCCATTTTCTTGCTTTCGGCTATGTTGGCCTCCCATAATTTAAGCATGATATCACCTCTGATCTATTCTGTGACAGACATCCTTGGAGTTTTTGACACCTCTTCTTTTGCCGAAAGTACAACTTCCTTTTGAAAAGTAATCTGGGCTACTTTAGCCTCTTTTTCTTTGAAAACAATGTTATCAAAATATTGACTTACTTGTTGGAAATATTTCTGAATAACCTCTACTTTAGAAATCAATCTTTGTTGCTCTACTTCTATCTTCATATGCACCTCCAGTGCCTGGGCTTGAAAAATGTTTAAATCTATCACTTGATTTTGAATAGAATTCAACCTATCCTGCAACTGCCTCGCTAATTCTTCTTGCTAAATGACTTGCCCTTGAATGGCTTGCATCTTCTTATACATCTCATCTGAACTAGACTTGAGTTGTTGAATCTCCTGTTTGTCAACATCTTTGGCTTGTTCCATTCCGTTATTTATTTCATCTCTGATATTTTTCTCTGTGTTCCTTATTTGGCTTTGCAACTAGGTTATCATTTGATTCCTTTTCTTAAGACTTGATTTCAAGTTATCAACTGAAAACAAATTGGCCATTGCGAAAGATCCTAAAGAGCCTGCTACCTCTGTAGAAAAATCTTCCTCTTCTAGGTTCTGTCCATCTATGAGCACTCTGTGTTTCTTTACCATTGTGTCTTCTTTCAAATGCATTTTCTATTTCACTACAACTTTCCTCTTCTTACTGAAAAAGTAGTTAGAGGAAGGTATCTCTTCTCTGGAGATTGGAGTAAGGTCACTTACATATATAACTTCTAGATGAGGAGTCTCAAAATTTGACTGTAAAGGATTCAATGATGCAATAGGGCTGCCCAATTCTGTGAGTTGTGTTCCTTCTGTTGTTTTGGGACTATCGGCGGGAATAGTTGACGATCAAGGAGGAATCATTTGATCTGATTTTAAAGGAGTCTCGGATTTGGATATTGTTTCATACCCTGGATGCTCTGTCTGCGAGGTTTCTGATCTTTGTGAAAACCCTTCAGGATTCTTTGAGTTCTCCTCTATAGTCCATTTATATTAAGATTTTGATTCGAAACCTGGAGGTATCTCTTCTTGTTCCGAAGGAGAGTTTATCGATTCCCCTTCTAGTATTTTTGGCAACCCACATTATCTATGCTTATGGAAATAAAGAAAATTCGTCTGCAGGTCAGGAGGTGATGCATGGACTCTCTCTAATATCTCCTCATATGCTCTGGTTCCTTTGAATATGTCGTCACAGGGGGAGTTTTCATACTCAAACTTTTTCATGTTGTAATGAGCTAGACGATTTCCCACAATTTGGTATGGGTCGTGCTTTGTGAGTTCAATATATACCAGCTTAATGTCTTATAATGCTGCGGCTTCCACTTTAGAATGGCCAAGATTAAGCAATGAAAACTTCCAAATCTGCATAGGAAAAACTAGCCATAATTTCTTTTGAGCTTCTTTTAACTCTGTACCAATGCCTCCTGTTATTATCTGGCATGCCACTTCTCTGCACATCAGTCTGTTAGGGATAAATTTAGGGATAGCATGAGGGAGAATTGAACAACTGAAGACTCTGACATAAGACAAATTCTATTCGATAAACCAATCAACGACTGTTTTGAGGTTTCCCATGATTTTCTCAGAAATCCTAGGGGGTGGGTATCCATACAATATTTGATGCACAGGTATCACTACATAGTGACAAATCTCGTAAAAGAAATCTTTTTATTTATCTTCCCATAGTTGAGAGTGATAGATATGGATGGGTTCTGCACAAGTTGAATTCCAGTTCCAATTCATCAAAGGGAAAGGGGTCATATAACAAATAACGTCCATAATATATGTAGACATATAAAAAGATGCAGGCTCTCCCTTTGACTTTGCCATTTGGTACTCTGCAATATCCTTGGTTAGGTTATCTAATAAAATATTATCCCAGTTGAAAGTGTAACCCTCGACTACCTCTTGTATGATTGGCACCCATTCCGTGGGGAAATGGGTAGGGATTTTCCTCCCAAATAGTCTACATAACATAATTGCTATATAAACTATGTATTCATTTAACAATTTTGTGGCATAAATGCCATGGGTATCAACTCTAAATTTTGTTGGGATTCCCCACCATTCTTTGATTATATCTGGATATGTTTGGTCAAATTCTGTACACTCTTTTCTTTGAAATTCTTCTACGAATTCGGCATTATAAATGTATTTAGAAACAAGGGATATCTTTCACATTACTTGAATATGTTCTGGTCTGAACGAGACGACGACGATCGTTTGATGGTTCATGATACTCCTATTCTGCACATTGGTGTTCATAAGAGCCCAATTTATCATGTCGTTGTATGGCATGAGTTTTGGTCGTGTAGCTATTTTATGGAGCTCGGCCTCAGCTATATCTCTAAATTTATTTTCAGTCTTTTAGTTTCCAAAATGGTCTGGGCAATTCCTAACCTCATTCTCTAAGATTTCAAAAATCTGCATCCAGGACAGGACCGGACATACAACATGTGGTGTAGTATCAGATATAACATCCGAATTCAGACCTGAGCTTTCACCGGTGTCATCATTATTTTTCTGCATTTTCCTGGGTGCCATGATACCTATGATAAGAAGCGAGTATCTATTACAGAGAAGAAGGTGTAAGTTTTCTCAACAAATTGCTAATATACTGAAAGTGAGAAAGAAATTTGAATTAGAAACCTTTATTCTCCTTTAGCTTGCCTTAATTAGACTGTGCTTTCTACGATTCATAAATTCATTTGCCTTAATGAGGAGAGTACGTCTAGAGATATGCGTCTTACACTATAAGATATTTCATTAATTTATAATAAGTGCTGCCAAATATCGACGATTCAAAACTGGGATTTCCAAAGGAATGTCTTCGAAAACTCCCGAATAGTGAAATGTGAAAAGTCATTTAATATCATTAACCCTG
>SNQJ01S0008378.1:31029-50670 GCA_010110895.2 Picea sitchensis | reverse complement strand
GAGCACTCTGTGTTTCTTTACCATTGTGTCTTCTTTCAAATGCATTTTATATTTCACTACAACTTTCCTCTTCTTACTGAAAAAGTAGTAAGAGGAAGGTATCTCTTCTCTGGAGATTGGAGTAAGGTCACTTACATATATAACTTCTAGATGAGGAGTCTCAAAATTTGACTGTAAAGGATTCAATGATGCAATAGGGCTGCCCAATTCTATGAGTTGTGTTCCTTCTGTTGTTTTGGGACTATCGGCGGGAATAGTTGACGATCAAGGAGGAATCGTTTGATCTGATTTTAAAGGAGTCTCGGATTTGGATATTGTTTCATACCCTGGATGCTCTGTCTGTGAGGTTTCTGATCTTTGTGAAGACCCTTCAGGATTCTTTGAGTTCTCCTCTATAGTCCATTTATCTTGAGATTTTGATTCGAAACCTGGAGGTATCTCTTCTTGTTCCGAAGGAGAGTTTATCAATTCCCCTTGTAGTATTTTTGGCAACCCACATTATCTATGCTTCTAGAAATAAAGAAAGTTCGTCTGCAGGTCAGGAGGTAATGCCTGGACTCTCTCTAATATCTCCTCATATGCTCTGGTTCCTTTGAATATGTCATCACAGGGGGAGTTTTCATGCTCAAACTTTTTCATGTTGCAATGAGCTAGATGATTTCCCACAATTTGGTATGGGTCGTGCTTTGTGAGTTCAATATATACCAGCTTAATGTCTTATAATGTTGCGGCTTCCACTTTAGAATGGCCAATATTAAGCAATGAAAACTTCCAAATCTGCATAGGAAAAACTGGCCATAATTTCTTTTGAGCTGCTTTTAACTCTGTACCAATGCCTCATCTTATTATCTGGCATGCCACTTCTCTGCACACCAGTCTGTTAGGGATAAATTTAGGGATAGCATGAGGGGGAATTGAACAACTGAAGACTCTGACATAAGAGAAATTCTATTCGATAAACCAATCAACGATTGTTTTGAGGTTTCCCATGATTTTCTCAGAAATCCTAGGGGGTGGGTATCCATACAATATTTGATGCACATGTATCACTACATAGTGACAAATCTCGTAAAAGAAATATTTTTATTTATCTTCCCATAGTTGAGAGTGATAGATATGGATGGGTTCTGCACAAGTTGAATTCCAGTTCCAATTCATCAAAGGGAAAGGGGTCATATAACAAATAACGTCCATAATATATGTAGACATATAAAAATATGCAGGTTGTCCCTTTGACTTTTCCATTTGGTACTCTGCAATATCCTTGGTTAGGTTATCTAATAAAATATTATCCCAGTTGAAAGTGTAACCCTCGACTACCTCTTGTATGATTGGCACCCATTCCGCGGGGAAATGGGTAGGGATTTTCCTCCCAAATAGTCTACATAACATAATTGCTATATAAACTATGTATTCATTTAACAATTTTGTGGCATAAATACCATGGGTATCAACTCTAAATTTTGTTGGGATTCCCCACAATTCTTTGATTATATCTGGATATGTTTGGTCAAATTCTGTACACTCTTTTATTTGAAATTCTTCTACGAATTCGGCTAAATGTATTTAGAAACAAGGGATATCTTGCACATTACTTGAATATGTTCTGGTCTGAATGAGCCGACGATGACCGTTTGATGGTTCATGATACTCCTATTCTGCACATTGGTGTTCATCAGAGCCCAATTTATCATGTCGTTGTATGGCATGAGTTTTGGTCGTGTAGCTATTTTATGGAGCTCGGCCTCAGCTATATCTCTAAATTTATTTTCAGTCTTTTAGTTTCCAAAATGGTCTGGGCAATTCCTAACCTCATGCTCTAAGATTTCAAAAATCTGCATCCAGGACAGGACCGGACATACAACATGTGGTGTAGTATCAGATATAACATCCGAATTCAGACCTGAGCTTTCACCGGTGTCATCATTCTTTTTCTGCATTTTCCTGGGTGCCATGATACCTATGATAAGAAGCGAGTATCTGTTATAGAGAAGAAGGTGTAAGTTTTCTCAGAAAATTGCTAATATACTGAAAGTGAGAAAGAAATTTGAATTAGAAACCTTTATTCTCCTTTAGCCTGCCTTAATTAGACTGTGATTTCTATGGTTCATAAATTAATTTGCCTTAATGAGGAGAGTACGTCTAGAGATACGCGTCTTACACTATAAGATATTTCATTAATTTATAATAAGTGCTGCCAAATATCGACGATTCAAAACTGGGATTTCCAAAGGAATGTCTTCGAAAACTCCCGAATAGTGAAATGTGAAAAGTCATTTAATATCATTAACCCTGTTTTAATGTTAAGTTAATTATTCTTAAGCGCTTAATACTTTCAGGATTTCGGGCTTCGGGTTTTTTTGAGTGCGAAAGAGTGATAACTCTTTGATTTTTTGAAATGCGACCGATTAATGATTTGTTAAGTATGTTTAAAATTTAATTAATCACGATTAAAAAGGGATTTCGTACAAAAGTGCATCGGGACTTTAAACTGTTGTTTAAGTTGAGATGGTCGAAAAATAAAATATGAAAGGCTTAGAAAGTCATTAAACATTTTTAATTATTCCTTTTAATTCAGTTTAATTTCTTTTAAACAATAATTTTTCGAGACTTCGGTATCAGGACTTTGGAGTTGTTATTTAAAAATCATACTTCGTGAATAGCCAAACCCTGAAACCTGAAACTCTTGAAAGACTTTTTAGAACTAAGAGTGGTTCCATAGCTAAAGAAAAATTGATTTTAAAGTTAAAAGAAGAAATAATAAACTTTGTTTCAACAGAAGGCCAGAGTCCCAAGAACTTGTCGATTAGGGCGTGCTCTCTCATGAATTGGGTGTGCTCTCCTACCCATGTCGAACTGATGAGGTATCTGGGTGGTTTTTCTGAGTGAGGAATGCATTTACCAGGTTTCCATCCATGAGATTCCTTTGGATGAGATGTGCTTGGCTCCACATCCATCACTTTTCTGAGGCCCTGTTATCTGTTCAAGAGTTGTTCCCTTAGATGGGGCGGAGGCTCGAAGGTAGGTCGCTTGGCTTTTGTTCCCGCTTTATCATTAGTTGTTACATTATTGTACGAGGGGGGTTTCCCCCCCCCTTCTGAACTCATCCAGTCTTCTCATTTCCAGGGGTTTGATCGTATCAGTGCAGAACAAGAAATAGGTTCAGTAGTAGGTAGGGCAGGACATGCAACGAATTATAGAGAGGCGTTACAGAGTGCTAGGGTTACAAAGCCCCCTAACTGAAAATATTTTAAGTACATCTATGAAGATATGTACTAGCTCAATTTTAAAATTTAATGATAAATTTATTATTTACATTTCCAATTCTATTTTTCTCTTAAACACATCTCCTTTCCATTGTGACTTCATGTCATTTACAATTCTGGTTCATCCTAGGGTAATCAATTTCATATTATAGTTTTGGATCTGAAAGTCTAGGTCTAGGGTTGGATTCTCTTGGAGTGTTATCCTTCAATAAAACACTCCATTATTGTCATATGGGTTTTCTTGCTATTTTAGTACTGGCATGCATTTCATTTTTTTTAGTAGAACCAATTTGTAGACCTAGAGTGTTTAAGGTTGTATCCATTACAATCCATTATTGTCATATGGGTTTTCTTGTTATTTTAGTACTGACATGAATTTTATTTTATTTAGTAGAACCAATTTGTAGACCTAGAGTGTTTAAGGTTGTAGCCATTATAGTATAGTATTGAGGTTTTCCTATTTTACTAGAGTAATAGGGTAGACAAATCTATATAACTCTATTTTTTTAATTCTCAGGCTAATAGATATATCAATTATATGTGGGTTTTCTTCTGATTCTTGTGTTGGTTTTTATTTCATTTTCTAAACCTAAAAGGTTTCAGGGTTGTAGCAATTACACTAGAGGGTTATAAGGCATGCCAATATTTCTATTGATTCCAATATTCAATGCAATACCAATCATCAAGAACACAGGTTTCACATTCCTTGACATGCTCATGGTAACCATTGGCATATTGTATATTCTAGTATTTTTATTAGTAAAATAAATATTTGAATGTTTGAAACCTATTATGTTTATGACTTGACCAAGAGAAATAACAACACGAGTTTGCATCAAAAAATAGATTATTGTTCTATTTTTTTATTGATATAGACGTATAAACTGAGAGCATACGATATATGTTATGTCATATACTCTGATTTTGTTTTCACTAAACACTTATTTTTTTTACGTTGATAGGATATATTATATAGGATAATATTTTGTATGAATATAATATATGATAGTCCATTAATTAGGGATAATTTTAGTATAAACGATATGTTAAGAATAATAATATCTCTCTAAGGAATCTTAAAAATGTATTTGTATTTCAACTTGAACAAAAAATATAAAACAAATCATGGAAAAAAATAGGCAAACCCTAGATGCTTGGTATGAGAAATAGTGGAGATGGACAAGGGAAAATTGTTATATTTGTGTAGTGATTATGTGAAAAATGTTATCTTTTATGGTAAATTATTTAGGATATTGTTTTATCTAATTGAACATCATATGTGTGATCATCTATACCAATACTAAGTTGCAACAATATATTGATTTATCAATTACTCCATTTATTCATGATATAATATGCAAATCAAAGCATTTCTTACCTTGAATCTCTATACTGCAAAAGGGTAGAAAAATAAAATATAACACCTTGCCCTCGAGCATGTTCAAGTTGAGGAATATCTTATTACATATCCTTCTAAAGAGTGATGTGCACTAATATAACACATTGACTTGAACAAGAGATTTGGTTGCAGTTCAATGCATATGTCCATGGGTTAGATAATATGCCTCACAAACATTATTTTTTATTTGAATTAATCACTAATCGTTTAGAATTTAATTAATTTTTTGTTTATATGTACAATTATGTAAAAAATGTATATGTTGATGTATGATATATGTATCAAAAGAAATATATGCATTTTTAGTAATTCCCTATATAATTTAAACACCATACAAATTCCTTATAATGAATACACTATACTAGTAATGAATCAAATGATTTTGTGTTCAATATGGAGTTACTAACCCATGATCTCTTATGCATAACATGAATCCAATCACTGCTTAGTAATGAGTTATTTCCATATATAAATTACATTACACTAATGTCTAGTCATAACATCATGCATGTACTCTGTGGTTGTTGTGCATGCCAATTTGGCATGCACAACAACCCTAAGGAAAAACATATGACATGTTAATTCAAATGGCATTGGATATTCATAATGAATACACTATACTAGTAATGAATCAAATAAGGTAAGATTTTGTGTTCAATATGGAGTTACTAACCCATGATCTCTTATGCATAACTTGAATCCAATCATTATTATGGAGTTACTAACCCATGATCTCTTTCATAACTCTGAATCCAATCACTTATTAGTAATGAGTGCTTTCCATATATGTTACATTACACGAATGTCTAGTCATAACATCATGTGTGTACATATCCATCAAATTATATAGGGTAATACTATAAGTATATATTATTATTATTATTATATTAGCTTATACAATTCATATGATATTAGTCTCCCATGACTAACAATCCTTTTACACCACTTCCCACTAGCTCATGCATGCCATGCATAAGAGCTATGGATTTTGTGCATGCCAAATTGACATGCAAAACAACCCTATGGAGTCAAGCAGTATGCTAATTCGCATGCACAACAACCCTAAGGAAAACCATATGACATGTTAACTCAAATGGCATTGATATTCATAAAGAATACACTAGTAATGAATCAAATAAGGTAAGCTTTTGAGTTCAATATGGAGTTACTAACCCATGATCTCTTATGCATAACATGAATCCAATCATTGATTAGTAATGAGTGTTTTCCATATATAAATTACATTACACTAATGTCATGTCATAACATCATGCATGTACATACCCATCAACTTATATAGGGTAATAATATACGATATATTATTAATATTATAATTAGCTTATATCATCTCATATGATATTAGTCTCCCATGACTACCAACCCTTTTACACTTCACTTCCCAACAATTATGTGCATGCCAAATTGGCATCATACACAACTGATCCAGATGAGCCAAAAGAACCGGGATTAACATACCGAATACAATAAACAAAGAGATATGAAGAACAACACAAATATCCAAAGGAACAATATCTTCTATTGAATAAAATGAAATGGGTCAACCATAAAAATACATAATTAAACAATTTCTCAAATGGTGGTAGTTTTCTAAGAAGAGATGTGACTCAATGCACATATGTCTAAGAAGAATCATTACAATGAGGCTCCGCAGGCCTTTAATTATGAATTCTAAAACCCTAGACATCCAAAAACCTAACTCTAGGAGGTGAAATGCCAAAAGTCATTGTTACGAGGACACCTCTATGCATGGGGTAAACCACAATATATAGAAATGACCTAAATCAACTCTAATCTCAAGTATGCTATATAACAAATATGCTAACAAGACAAGATAAAGAGTATGGATCGCCTATATGTTCGATGAATTCCACTGTTGAGCACTTGAATCAAAGCAATACACCCGCGAACTTGTCCTCAACAACCAAGAAATGAAAGCATATGGTGATAATATATAAAGTTAGCACATTCAACAACATAATCCATCATCATTCATAACAAATATGCCCATGGAATAACAATCAAATATTTGCAAGACATTAATTGGACGAAAAGAGTATTTATATTAAAATGTAATCAACATAAGTAATATATGAATTACAAACTTTGTGTCAGCACGTTCGTGAACTAAGAAACCAAGTCCCTTCCAACCGGCTTTCCACCACTTCAAACCTCCACCAAAGGAAAGATCATATAAGAGATAAAATGAGGTTCTCAATAAAGTAGGGAAGATCTTGGGGGATGAACAATGTGTTCATACTTAAAAGGATAAAGGGATGTAGACTCAACATGAAGTGAATAATTTCTCCAGAGTAACTTTGCTCTCAAAGTTGAATTCTTCTCTTCTTTTCCACAGCTTATATATGGCCCATTTATAGCCTTCAAATGGAACTGAAGGGGTAATTAAGAATGTTTCCAGTGTATGGAAGGTCAAGGATCATGGATCTTGTGATGTGACATGGAAACTCGACACCATTTTTTAATTTGGGCACAAAACATGATGTACATGGGTTGTAATGGTGAAACCTGTGTATATGCATGTTGTATAATATTTAGGGAACATATATGTGGAAAAATATTATTTTTATCTCTGGGAACTGCAAAAAAGGGACTTCAAGTCTGCATAGGGAAATGGAAAAAGGCCTTCTGAGAAAATTTTCATAGGGTGAGGAAAATCTTTCTATAACAAATGCCTCCTAATGTGTGAGGTCAGAGGAATATCTGCGATGGCCTAAATACATTATAATACCTAGAAGTGGAGTAATGGAGACCCAACTAGACGAACTAGTTTCTCATGAGAATATTACAATCTGTATTGACTTTGTGCACATGGCTGCCAATTTGAATTACACTGCAGATACATGTGAAAATATACTAAACAACTATTCATGGCCATGAATATGCATTACAAAGGTGGCTACATGCCATAGGCTATCATGGTCATGCATAAGTCCCAGTAAAACCAGTCTCAAAATCAATATGAAGATATCTGTATACAATGGGGTACAATCTGATCTCCCATGATCATTGAAGTCATATAGGTATTGGTTCAATGAAAGATAGCAACAACTCAGGAAAGCTGCAACTATGAACTAATGTATTCAAGTCTTCTATAGAATCCACCAAAGGTGCAAGTCTACATCATGTGAATAAATGAGTTGAGGCCGAACACAATAAGACTTGATTTGATTATCGGTCATTAAGGTATATTGTTAACAAATGCAATACAACATATCGATAATGAAAGTAGGTATCAAGGCACCAAGTACATTCTTAAAAGTGTGAATAAAGGTGTCAAGGTCGAACACTTGAAGAATCCATCGATCAAGAGACATTTATGTATTCCCAATTGTCGATGGCAGGAGAACTTGCCACTAATGACTGCAAACATCTAGGTACTCATAGGACTCTAGGTCGCGTTTCCAGAATAGATGGGTTGAAGTTGATGGAAGAAGATCTGCTGAAAGGAGATAATTGAGGCATCTCTCATCATTCAACACGAGGTACAAAGAAGGAGATTTATGATTTGGAGGAAATAGGATGAATAACATGTTCACAAACCAATGACCTTGTGCATCTTTCGTGTGTGCCAGGCGCAAGAGGTACACGAAAAAGACCCTCTGAATAACAAACAATAAGGAAAATTGTTGACAAAGGAGAAGAAACCACCAATAAGGCTAATGACATCTAATACATTGCACGAATCCCAATGTGTGAATAGATTTATTCTCGTCGAACATAAGGGAAACCCCCTAGTCAACAACCAATGATGAAATGTTGATTGTTGGGTTCAAGGTTACCTATTGTTAGTACCATGATTTTCATAGCTAAGGCTAGAGGTTTGTCAGCAGTTTTCAAAGTCATGCATGTTAGCACCAATATTGTTTTTATGCCTAGCATCATATAACATCTCCAAGGGTCGGTTTCAAAGGAAATATTTATCATTTATTATTTCCATTTCCATTTGCAACTTCACGCTGCAAAATTCACTACGCATTGAAAAATTTTCTATGCGTCGTGCAGAGGATGTTGTCATGCATAGAATGTTGTTGCGCAAAGGACGTTGTTGCACAGAGGATCTTGTCGCGTAGAGGATAATTCCATGCAAAGAATGTTGTCACGTAAAGGATGTTGTCACACAGAGGATGTTTTCGCGTAGAGGATATTATCATGCAGAGGACGTTGTCGTGCATAGGATGTTGTCATGAAGAGGATGTTGTTGCGAAGAGAATGTTGTTGCGCAAAGGATGTTCTCGCACAGAGGATGTTGTCACACAGAGGATGCTATCGCGCAAAGGAAGTTTCCACGTAGAGGATGTTTTTGTGCAAAGGATGCTACCATGCAGAGGATGTTGTCGTGCAGAGAATGTTGTTGCGCATAGGATTTTCCCACGCACAGGCTATAGGGCACGTTGCGCAAATGACTGGTTTAGTGGTCAACTTCAATATCACTTTCTAACCAAATGGACAGGAATTTTGAAAATACCCGAGAGGTTTTTGTTGAGGACAAACCAAATAATAAAAACCTCTATTAGATTTGAAAACCATTTCACATTTTGGGTGATTCAAAGGAATATTTCAACCTTATTTTTCAGTTTTCATGATTTCTTGTCCGAGACATGTTTTTGCGACATGTAGTCCCACCAGCGGGATATGAATTTCAAGAAACCGAGAGAGTAATTTCTTTATAGAGATCTTACCTTCAAAAACCTCTCTCCGTTTTGAAAAATATTTTTTTATTCGTGAGATATGATGGCATATTTAACTCCTATTTTCCTAGTTTGTTGTGAAATCCTCTACGTTTTTGTTGTAGGTTATTGTTGCATAGCATACTTGTTGTGCAGGGGTGAAAAAGTGTCCAGAAATGCAGATGATGAGTTATCACAACCATATGGTCTAATTTTGATCATGACCAATGATTGTAAAGAATATTTCGGTTACGATTATGATTTGGCAAAGTCGGGTTTTCTATTTTTAGTAAATCCGTTCAAGTTATTGTTCTCTTTCAAAGAAATTAGATCCATGATTCTACGAGAGCGTAGTTCGACCCTAGCATCCAAGGGTGACATTAGTTTTCTATATATGGGGATCATTTTCATGTAAAATGGGTTGGTTGGAAAAATAGTGTAGACAGTGACTATTGAATGTAGCTTTTGAATTCGACTGAAAATTAATGCAAAGGTCCTGAAGCTTTGATGAAAAGATTCTACCGATAGCATTATAATGTATTGTACTCTCTCTTTGCATACGTGTTTTTTTTTCTTTCTTTATATTCATATCTGTATTTTGTCTAAATCGTAACATGATTCAAATATAGAATTCACCACGCGGTGCTCTAGATTTGCACCATTTGACGATTGTGTTTCTTCTAAGTGAACTCTGAATTCATCCCCAATAGTGCTTTGAATTGCTTCATGTGTTTTTCTCTCACCACACATAATGATTTTTAACTGAAATATTGTTTCTCACTTATCCTTTATCCTCTCAAGTTTAGTCACCTAGTCATTTGTTTCTCTCGTATTCAGAATTTGACTCCATTGCCCAATGGTACTTTCTCTCTTACTTTTCCTACCATCCTTTTTAAAACAAAAACAAACGTGTCTTATTGCATAATCTAATCTCTGCGCATTTATTGATGAAATATTTGAGTTATTACCAGTCATTAGACATATGAGAGATCCCTCTTTGGTTTTATAGGTCAGAATACAATCTAAAGTTGGTTTGTAGGTTACCTTGGCCTTTCTTTGATGCAGCCCAAAGAAATTACCTAGTGCTAACATTTTGGCATCATTGTCGGGGAACGAAGGTGAAATATTCCCTACGAGAATCGAATTTTTTTAGATCTGAGTACTGATGGTGAAAATTATTCCAACACAGAAAGTTTGTACATCATTCACTTGGCGACTCCATTTTCAAGAATCTAGAATTCAAAATTTTCATGGCAACTCCATTGTCCAAAGACTCAGTAGAGTGAAGATTTTATTGGCAACTCCAATCAAACTTCAAATGTGATTCAAAGACTCCATTGGAGGATGTGATCCATTGATAGATCTATGAAAGGACATCATGGGAGAAAAAAAGTACCTAAAGTTGATTTTTTTCCAAGACATAATATTTTTTGTTACTAAGTACTTTTTGTCCTTTCTGAACATGCTAAACAATTTTTCTTTACCTGCTGCATTCAAATGATGATCATGAGAATATTTCAATTGTATATTCTCCTCCTAAAGTTGTACATATTTTGCCTCAGTTTATCACTGATTTTGATCAAAATCTTCCATTTGAGTCGTGTGATGACCATAGCCAAGTTGATGAGCCTCATGAAACTAAGGTTGATGTATCACCTCTTGTACTTGATCCAACACTGTCCAAGATTCAACATAGATATAGTCCTTTAAAATTATCTCACATCCTTCATGATTTTCCTCCAAAGCACTCTAAGTACGTACTTGTGTTTGATGGAGAACCTAATGCCATCACATATGAAAAACACATCCAAGATTTTGAACATTTTATAGATTTGTTTGAGATTGATCATGATGATGTTTGTATGAGGGAATTCTCTCAATCCTTGAAAGGAGATATCGAAGACTGGTTTAAACATTTGCAGCCAGAGACAATTAGCTCATGGGAGGAATTGAAGAATGTCTTTTGAAGTTTCGGGGCAAGAAAAAATATTTGGATCTACAACTTACAAAGTTCTATGACTTGATAAGGTAGAGAAATGAAACTATTTCTATATTTGGTAGAAGGTTTTCCAGTATTTATTACAATTTTCCCAAATAATTTTTCCCCACTAAAGTTGTTTCCATACTCCATTATGCAACAAATTTTCATCCATATTTGTCTTTCCTCATGATGGAAAGAAGACCTAATTCCTTACAACAAATGTTTAATGTTGCTTAGGATATTCAACACAATATCTAAGCATGTAAACATATTCAAAATGAGGAGTTGGATGCTAAAGAACATGATAGTGAATATGAACATAAAACAATTGATTTGAATCTTGAGCAGAGAGTTAATAATGTCATATGCCCTCTTGAAGTTTTAAATGCTAATGATTTTGCAAAGGATTATATTCCACTTATTGAAAGAGAAGGTGCTAATTTAGTTTTTGATCCATCCCATGATAAGCATGGGGCTGATTGTTTTATGTATTCATTTGTAGACAGTCAAGAAGATGAATTTGCAAATCAACTTGTTGAAGAGCAGGTTGATCTTCCAAACTTTTCCTTGTTAGATGACATTGCAGATGTCGCTGATTTGCCTATATATGATGAATATGATGATGATTATTATGTTGACTTCCTAGAACAACCAGTTGCATGTTATCTATCAGAAAATGTTCCTTTTCACCAGTGTAATGAGAGAAATCAACCTCCATATCACAGTTACAAAGAAAAAAGTATTGAATCAGCTGAAGGAAATTCTTTACCTTTATGCTTTTCTTCATTCAAATTGTTGAGAGAAAATTCTAAGATCATCACTGAAGTAAAGGAATGTGTTTTGATGCCAAATCACATTGATTCACTAGAACAAATTGACAATAAATTGCAGCAATCTTCTCATGTGTTTGATGACCCTGTTACTTGTTATGTAGAAGGTCTTGTCAGTTCAAAATTGCAGCCATTGGTCGAAGATGAATCTAAATGTGAGTATGTTCAACAATCCAAAGAAATTGAAAAATGTGCATATGACAGCAGTGAAGAAAATGAAGAAGGTTTTGAATCACGTGAAAGAACCTTGCCATTGTGTTTTTCTTCTTTCAAATTGTTGAAGAAAAATGTTTATAATGTTTCAAATCAGAAATCCTCCAGGCATGATGTTGAATATGAAGAAAGCAGTGGACTTGCAAATGCAACCTATCTTCCATTATGTTTTTCTTCCTTTGAATTGTTGAAAGTAAATCATGAGATAACAAAGGAAGCAGGGAAGTCTGATTGCATTCATAGTGACACAGTTTTACATGAGAAAATTGTTATCAGTGAGGAAGACCAACAACCTTCTCATGCATTTAATGATCGTGTTGTTGATTACATGGAAGGTTATTTTAGTTTAGATTTGCAGCCTGTACTCAACTACCATCTTGGAAATAAATATGATGGTCAATCAACATCAGTGTTAGATATGGATTGCTTTCCACCATGGGTTTCATTTCAGCCAACACTGTCTTCTGATTCAAAAGATTGTTATTTCCAACAATCTCAGCAGATTTTTCAGCCTCTTGGTGGCAATCAACAGGTTAAATCACATGAAAACAAGAATGAAATGGAAGGGTTGAAACATGAATGTTGTTTTGTGCATGTTTTAAAGGATCCATTTGCAGTTCTTTTGGAGGCAACAAACATTCCCAATGTTTTTAATTTTTTGAGATTTGAATTTATAGGTAAATTCTTAAATGAATTATCAGTAAATAGGATTTACAGAAAGCATGTGTAAAGAAGACAAATAGTGGATAAAATGCTTGCATGGTTGCAGTGGCATTATGATTTCACTTGATTGGTAGTTCATTTCAGCAGTTAGAGTAGGTAGGTGTGAATAAGCTTGTTGGTCAAGCATTTTTCAGTTTGGATTTTCAGTAGTGTGTACAGTCATATTTTAGCAATGTATTCAGCGTTCAATCTCCATTTAAGAGAAGTGTGCAGACTTTGGTTTTTAGTGAACACTAGTGATAGGTCAGAGCAGGGCACACACACCTATTTTGGGAACAACCTAATGGATAAGGCACCTGGTCTACTATTCGTTGCTACCTCACAGGGAGGATAGCATCCCCATTGGAGCCAGTTGTTAGCACCATGATTTTCATAGCTAAGGCTATAGGTTTGTTAGTAGTTTGCAAAGTCATGCCTTTTAGCACCAAAATTGTTTTTATGCCTGACATCATCTAACATCTCCAAGGGTCGGTTTCAAAGGGAAGATTTATCATTTATTATTTCCATTTCCATTTCCACCTACACGTTGGAAAATTCACTGCGCACTGCAAAATTTCCTATGTTTCGTGCAGAGGATGATGTCACGCAGAGAATGTTGTCGTGCAAAGGATGTTGTCACGCAGAGGATTATTTTGCACAGAGGATGTTGTCGCGAAGAGGATGTTGTCACGCAGAGAATGTTGTCATGCAAAGGATGATGTTGCGCAGATGATGTTGTCGTGTAGATGATTCTATCGCGCAAAGAACTTTTTCGGGCATAGGATTTTGTCACGTAGAGAATGTTGTCACGCAGAGAATGTTGTCGCGCAAAGGATGTTGTCATGCAGAGGATGTTGTCGTGTAGAGGATGTTGTCGCGCAAAGGATGTTGTCGCGTAGAGGATGTTATCACGCAAAGAATGTTGTCACACATATGATGTTGTCGCACAAAGTACGATGTCACGTAGAGGATGATGTTGCACAGAATGTATTGTACTCTCTCTTTTCATACGTTCTTTCTTGTGTTCTTTATATTCATATCTGTATTTTGTCTAAATCATAACGTGATTCAAATCTAGAATTCACCATGCGGTGCTCTAGATTTGTGCCATTTAGACGACTGTGTTTCTTCTAAGTGAACTCTGAATTCATCCCCAGCAGTGCTCTGAGTTGCTTCATGTGTTTTTCTCTCATCGCACACAATTATTTTTAATTGAAAGATTGTTGCTCACTTAGCCTTTATCCTCTCAATTTTAGTCACCTAGTCATTTGTTTCTCTCATTTTCAAAATTTGACTCCATTTCCCAATGGCACTTTCTCTCTTGCTTGTCCTACCATCCCTTTTAAAACAAAAATAAACTTGTCCTATTGCAAAATCTGACCTCTATGCATTTATTGATGAAATATTTGAGTTATTACCAGTCATTAGACATATGAGAGAGCCCTCTCTGGTTGTATAGGTCAGAATACAATCTAAAGTTGGTTTGTAGGTTACCTTGGCCTTTCTTTGATGCAACCCAAAGAAATTACCGAGTGCTAACACCTACCAATGATGAAAGTAGGACCAAGGTGCACGATAGGACTACAACTTCATGTAACTATGAGACATACTGAGGGTATGGTTGACATGCAAAGTCAATATTTATAAGAAATGGTCGATGTGGGATGATAGACATCCTTTGAACAAGAGCATGAGACATATGGAATACACTGACAACATAGACTCAATGATGAAACTTTGTGAAGTAGGAGGCACCAATTAAACTCTGCATAGGGACTGGAAGAGTAACCAGTTGGGGGAGTAAACTCTAAGTAATGAGCTCGGCTTCCTAAGGTCATGTTAAACCCAAAGTTTTGATGACAAGTGGACTCAAAAGTTTGTGCTATGTTCAAAGGCAACATGAATGTTGCCAATATAAGATAATATTCTTTTCCTTCCCATATTTTTTTGTTTTTTCATAGTTAAATGAATGCTATGATAAACAGGAGGAAACAAGTGTCACAAGTAAGCAACTAGTTCCAACAGTGGAACATACCTATGCTCAATGCAAGGAGGTACATGCATGATATGGACACTCGGGGGAATGTTTCCTCTTGGGGTATAGGGTGTCAAGATGCAAAGGATATAAACAAGGCTCTTCTTGGATGATGATGCAAACTGACGAGGTGATAGGATTATAATGTGAAAGCGAGAACTAACAATAGGCTCAATACTGCAAGCAAGAGAATGAGATGCAATTACAGCTTAACGTCAAAAAATGTTAATTTTCATGAATTTAGTCTACTTGGTTTGAAAAAGGGGTAAACTTACACCAATAGACGTCCTTTCAAATCCAATTTACGAGTGCGAAAGAGACAATTTCACTCAACAATCTTTTCATTTTTTGAGAGAGTCATAAAAGAGCTTAAACCAGACTCATTGGGAGTCCTGCTAGGTATAGGTCAGCATTCTTATGAGTAAGAAATGAGGTTCAAACACAAAGTAATATATTAGCTATAAGGGGCTCCCGGTCCTATGGAAACAAATCTATGGATGGACACTAAATGGCGTAGATGATCTAACTAGGGAACCCATGTTTGGTAAGTCTCTACCATTCAATAACGACACTTCTAGTTGCAGAAAGAAGGTTCAGTGTCGCTACCAAATGGTTTTGTACCTAAGGCATATGAGCTGCAGCCATAGGATGATGCAAATATGCACAATGGATTGATGAACTATCCTATATGATGGTTGATGAAAATACTTGTCCAAAGTTACGAACGAGCGACATGGTGCTAAAAACCATAAGAATGCATGGATAAAACCACCAAAACCAACTCCATCCATTGTCGTATTAGTCCATTAAGCCAAAATATTAGTAAAAACTATGCAAAGTGGGTAAACATTTTCTATAAATAGTAAAAAAAACTAATTTTACTATACCATTCGTATTTTTTACCCAAATAGTGCATTTTGGACCAAATTGCCCCCAAATTCCAACGGTTGATTGAGGGAGCCACGAGTGGTGCAATCAAGAACCGTCTGGACTAGGTAATTCATATTTCTCCTCTCTTTATTTCTAGTGGATTAATATTTGCAATTATATCTCCTTTTAGGAGCATTTTAAGGCACAACTTAGAAACTAGGGTATACGTGGGCTATAGATCATCGGGTCACTTATACGAAACCCTATATGTGATTATTTTCATAACAACCAGCGCATAAGAAGACATATATGTGACTATGTAAACTGTGGCTCGCGTACAAGTCCATGGATATGGTTTTTAAAATGTTACTAACTCAAAAAATGGTTTTAATATTGCAAGATGGTGCTAGAGTGGAGAGAAAGAGAGCATGAAGAGGTGGATGCTGCAGTGGAGAGAGATCCATGGGCCTAGATGGATTTACAAATATGTGGGATATACAAGTTTTAGGCTCTCAAAGATATGAGGGTTCAAGTGAGACTGCTCTAGATTCTAGTGAACTACTGGAATCCGGATACAGAGACCTTCAACCTTGATGGACAACCATTGAGGATTGAAGTTGAGGAAATATACTTCTTGACAGGATTGTCACGTCGGGGTGAGGTGTTAAAACTCAAAGATCAGGGAGTTGGGAGTGGCATGAACATAGAGGATTACATAGCCGCCCATTTCATTGCAGGAACCGAGAACGTAGGGAGCCAACTCCTGATCAGAGCGATCAACAATCTGATTCTCAAGATTTTTGTCCTAGTATTGAAACGGATCACAAGATCGACCACTTTGCACCAAGAATTGAGGCCACTTATGTTCTATTTAGTGGAGCGCTTGTGAACCATGGTTTATGAATGTTGCACCTCACTACTGGCTAGCATGAAGAGCTAGTTGACAGACTGCAAACTAGGTATAAAGAGGAACTTCATGTTCTTTTCTATCCTATGCAGTTTTTTCTTCGATTGGGTTCCACACTTGGTCCCTAGAGTTGAGATTGTTCCACATGGACCTCATGATCCAACCATGGAATGGTGGACCAAGGTGATGAGGCGGCAGGGGGTGCTAGGGTGCCAACACCCTAAAACGATGAGTTTTTCTTCTGGTGGATTCGGAAGGTGATGGACATGGAAGACTAACCTTATGCAAGGATTGACTTCAAAGGATATTTGGACATTCTGTTACCACTAGGTTCCGCCTACGGAGACATAGGTATGCAAATTTGTTTTTAATATTTAATTTTTTTGTATTTTTGTATAAGAAAACAAAAATATTTTTGTATGATGTCAAGTACTAATTAAACATGTACATGGCATAGATGTGGATCCACGTCGACCAGAAATATTTCCACGACACCGGTGGAGGCACCAGGGGGATGAGCCAACGAGAGGGGACACTGATAGAGTGCTTCAAAATGTGTAGGCAAACCTGTCTCATTTGACACAAAGTATTCCCATGGTTCAGGTAGAGGATCTACCAGAGGCGATGCAGCGCTAGGTGGTAGGTGTGCCCTGTTCTTGGGTACGAATCTTTCGACATCTGAAAAATGCCATACTATCCTATCATGACACACATCCGACGCCACAGATGTAGATGTTATGATTATTGTATGATCGGGCGTATATATATTTTAAGGGTGTGAACCCCAATTTTGTACTATAACACAATATTTTTTGAGAGATGAAATATATATAAAAGCATTGGTCTTTGGATTTACTTATATTACAATGTGTACATTGATGAAAGTGTTTTATTTTCTTTAGTTATGTGACAAATTCCAATATAAAACAAAATTAGCATATGCATCGGATACATAATTACAACTTCTAGGTATGTGATGATAAGTAATAAAATCAAAATGTCATTCCAAAATTCGTACGAGTAAGAATCATTGGAGTAGAGTAGTTTCTCACACACGGTAACTGTCGTTTAAATGACATACTATTAACTGGGATTCCAAGCGATCTTCTATAGAGCGAATACCATGTTAAATGACATCTCACAAAAGTTCTATAACAATGCTATATTCTCCCACTTTATTCGTTGATGGCCCTAGGAAAATTCCACATGAAGACACCAGTAGACCCTCGGGGAAGTTAACAACCCAAGCGACAGAAGCCAAGTTCCATGTATGACGACTCGCCCCATCTGAAAATCCTAAGTAGACTGAAGACTCCATTGACATCTGTCAACCAAGGTAAAACTTGATAAGCAATCTAAAGATAAGAAAAGGGGGGAAATATATATACACTAAAATACATTAGTATACAAATAGTTATGCCCAAGCTTGTGGCTCAAGCTTAATACCTTTTCAAGTAAAGCCTATTCCTGGGTTGGGCTATCATATTCCCTTCATAATCTTCTAATTCATAGGATACTTTTTCTAAGACATGTCGCATGATATAGGGACCATGCCACATGGGTTTGAACTTTCCTTCCCCCAATGGTTCTTGGGTTTGGTCATACATAAGGACCAATTCACCCTCAGCGTACTATCGAGGACAGATAGACTTATCATATTGGACCTTGACACATCATTTATTCACTTTGATAGTTGTAGAGGCATCTCGATCCTTCTCGTCTAGACTCTCTAGGTGTACAAGGCATTGTTTGAGATCAGAAGTGTCAGGTACGAGCGCAACTGCCAATATAAGAGAATATATTTCACATTAAATAGGTAGGATCAACTCCATACCATGCACTAATTGGAAAGGAGAAAAATCGGTGGAAGTCTTAACTGAGGTTTGGTATGTCTAAAGTGTTGGAGAAAGCATGATATGCCAATCACATTTGCTCTGGATGACAATTTTCTGCAAAATGGTCTTGAGATACTTGTTCACGACTTCTACTTGTCCATTTTCCTGGGGGTAGTAAGGGGAAGAATGACCATGTTTAACCCCAGTTTCAATGCTAATTATTTCATCATTTTGTTCTGAAAGCAACTACCATGATCAATGACAATCTCACTCAGGATTATGAACCTAGCTATAATTTCATTGAACATAAATAAAGTCACAGTATTACCATCAGATTTAACTATAGGCATGGCCTTGAACCACTTAGTAAAGTAGTCTATGGCCATGATAATGTGTTGATGCCCCCCAAACGAATTTGGGTTGCAATCCACAAAATCCACCCCCCACTTGGTGAAGGGACCAATGGTAATGATTGGATGGAGAGGGGATGGATGTGAGTGCATCTTCAGAGTGAACACCTAGTAGGGGTGACACTTCTTAACCACTTTGACAAAATATTTAAAAATAGATGGCCAAAAATAACTAGCTCGCAAATTTTTTTGGGTTGTCACAAGCCCGGATAGATGACCACCACAAGCCCCACTGTGGCAGTCATTCAGAACAAACTCATATTCTTCATGATTCAGACAATGATGCAAGATATTTTATACTCCTTAGCAATACAAAGTGTCACCGATGATAAGGTGTTTCTTATCTTGGTATCGTATACGTTGTCAGTCATCTCTCGAGAGATGCTAAGGGAACTTCAAAGTTTGAAGATAGAAAACAACATCTCCATACCAGGGGTCTAACGACGAGACAAGGAAAATGTGTTCATCCGCAAATGAATCAACATGA
>SNQJ01S0008378.1:9440-30979 GCA_010110895.2 Picea sitchensis | reverse complement strand
TGGACATGGAAGACTAACCTTATGCAAGGATTGACTTCAGAGGATATTTGGACATTCTGTTACCACTAGGTTCCGCCTACGGAGACATAGGTATGAAAATTTGTTTTTAATATTTAATTTTTTTGTATTTTTGTATAAGAAAACAAAAATATTTTTGTATGATGTCAAGTACTAATTAAACATGTACATGACATAGATGTGGATCCACGTCGACCAAAAATATTTCCACAACACCGGTGGAGGCACCGGGGGGATGAGCCAACGAGAGGGGACACTGATAGAGTGCTTCAAAATGTGTAGGAAAACCTGTCTCATTTGACACAAAGTATTCCCATGGTTCAGGTAGAGGATCTACCAGAGGCGATGCATCGCTAGGTGGTAGGTGTGCCCTGTTCTTGGGTACGACTCTTTCGACATCTGAAAAATGCCATACTATCCTATCATGACACACATCCGACGCCACAGATGTAGATGTTATGATTATTGTATGATCGGTCGTATATATATTTTAAGGGTGTGAACCCCAATTTTGTATTATAACACAATATTTTTTGAGAGATGAAATATATATAAAAGCATTGGTCTTTGGATTTACTTATATTACAATGTGTACATTGATGAAAGTGTTTTATTTTCTTTATTTATGTGACAAATTCCAATATAAAACAAAATTAGCATATGCATCGGATACATAATTACAACTTCTAGGTATGTGATGACAAGTAATAAAATCAAAATGTCATTCCAAAATTCGTACGAGTAAGAATCATTGGAGTAGAGTAGTTTCTCACACACGGTAACTGTCATTTAAATGACATACTATTAAATGGGATTCCAAGCGAACTTCTATAGAGCGAATACCATGTTAAATGGCATCTCGCAAAAGTTCTATAACAATGCTATATTCTCCCACTTTATTCGTTGATGGCCCTAGGAAAATGCCACATGAAGACACCAGTAGACCCTCGGGTAAGTTAACAACCCAAGCGATAGAAGCCAAGTTCCATGTATGACGACTCACCCCATATGCAAATCCTAAGTAGACTGAAGACTCCATTGACATATTTCAACCAAGGTAAAACTTGATAAGCAATCTAAAGATGAGAAAAGGGGGGAAATATATATACACTAAAATACATTAGTATACAAATAGTTATGCCCAAGCTTGTGGCTCAAGCTTAATATATTTTCAAGTAAAGCCTATCCCTGGGTTGGGCTATCATATTCCATTCATAATATTCTAATTCATAGGATACTTTTTCTAAGACATGTCGAATGATATAGGGACCATGCCACATGGGTTTGAACTTTCCTTCCCCCAATGGTTCTTGGGTTTGGTCATACATAAGGACCAATTCACCCTCAACGTACTATCGAGGACAGATAGACTTATCATATTGGACCTTGACACATCATTTATTCACTTTGATAGTTGTAGAGGCATCTCGATCCTTCTCGTCTAGACTCTCTAGGTGTACAAGGCATTGTTTGAGATCAGAAGTGTTAGGTACGAGCGCAACTACCAATATAAGAGAATATATTTCACATTAAATAGGTAGGATCAACTCCATACCATGCACTAACTGGAAAGGAGAAAAATCGGTGGAAGTCTTAACTGAGGTTTGGTATTTCTAAAGTGTTGGAGAAAGCATGATATGCCAGTCACATTTGCTCTGGCTGACAATTTTATGCAAAATGGTCTTGAGATACTTGTTCACGACTTCTACTTGTCCATTTTCCCGGGGGTAGTAAGGGGAAGAATGACCATGTTTAACCCCAGTTTCAATGCTAATTATTTCATCATTTTGTTCTAAAAGCAACTACCATGATCAATGACAATCTCACTCAGGATTATGAACCTAGCTATAATTTCATTGAACATAAATAAAGTCACAGTATTACCATCAGATTTAACTATAGGCATGGCCTCGAACCACTTAGTAAAGTAGTCTATGGCCATGATAATGTGTTGATGCCCCCCAAACGAATTTGGGTTGCAATCCACAAAATCCACCCCCCACTTGGTGAAGGGATCGATGGTAATGATTGGATGGAGAGGGGTTGGATGTGAGTGCATCTTCAGAGTGAACACCTGGTAGGGGTGACACTTCTTAACCACTTTGACACAATATTTAAAAATAGATGGCCAAAAATAACTAGCTCGTAATTTTTTTTGGGTTGTCGCAAGCCTGGATAGATGACCACCACAAGCCCCACTGTGGCAGTCATTCAGAACAAACTCATATTCTTCATGATTCAGACAATGATGCAAGATATTTTCTACTCCTTAGCAATACAAAGTGTCACCGATGATAAGGTGTTTCTTAGCTTGGTATCGTATACGTTGTCAGTCATCTCTCGAGAGATGCTAAGGGAACTTCAAAGTTTGAAGATAGAAAACAACATCTCCATACCAGGGGTCTAACGACGAGACAAGGAAAATGTGTTCATCCGCAAATGAATCAACATGAATAACATCCTCATCTAACTGAGGGAGATCAAATATTAACTCTGTAAAAACTAGCGATTTCTTGGATTTTGCAGAAGCGAAATCGAGATCAAATTCTTGTAAGATGACAATCCATTTATTGTATTTTCCCCCTATGATACGCATAGTAAGGACGTATTGAAATGGATTGAAATTGGCAACCATAGTAGTTTTGCAAAGAAATATATAGTGTCATAATCGTTGAACTGTGTGAACGACATCCAGAGATAGATTTTTAACATCAGAATATTTGAGTTCAGGGCCAACTAAGTTTTGACTAAGATAGGGCGATATAGAGAAAGTAATATCTATTGTAGTCATGAGACTTCAACAGAGGCGTTGATACCAAGGCTTTATTCAAAGAATCAAAGGATTCCTGGGCTCACTCATCCCAAACAAAAGGAGTGTCATTCTTTAAGATACACATGAAACCCTTAGTAATATTGGGATAGTTCACTATAAACCGTCGTAAAAGTTAGCTTTCCCCTGTAAACCTTGAATTTGATGAATAATGAGTGGGGGAGGAAATCAAATTATTTCCTCAACCTGTAATGGATCCACCATAATCCTAGTATTAGAGACTAAAAATCCTACAAGTCGACTTGACCTAATGCAAAAGATGCATTTATGAGGGTCCAAATGGATGTGGTAATGGAAGAATATTTCAAAAACTAGCCGAAGGTGAGTACGATGATCCACTCTCTTATGGGAGTGAGCAGCGATATCGCTAAGATAGGCTTCGACTATATGCTTGATATCATGAAACACAAAGGTCATAGCTCGTTGGAAGGTTGCTCTGACATTCTTAAGGACGAAAGGAATCTTCCGGTATGTGAATGTACCTCAAGGACAAATAAATATCGTCTTATGTTGGTCCTCGGGCTTAATATGAATTTGGTTATACCCTAAAAATCCATCCATAAAAGAAAAAACCCTACTTCCCACACACTCATCGAGAATCTGATCAATGAAGGGTTTCAAGAAGTTGTCTTTGGGACAGGCCTTATTCAGGTCTCAAAAATCCATGCAAACATGGATGGTTCCTTGTTGTTTATTCACAGGAATGGGATTGGATACCCATTCAATCAAGGGAACTGGGTAGATAAAGCCAATGTTAAGCAATTTTTCTACCTTTTCCTTAATATCAGGGGCCTTCCTAGGATTGATACCTTTTCCTTAATATCAATACTTCCTAGGATTGATATCTCTAAGTCATTATCGAACAAGATTAGCATCCTAGGTTTTTAATCTCTGCCAATGTTCGATAATTCGAGGGTCGATTCTGGCATCTCTTCATATGACCAAGCAAATATCACGAAATTATTTGAAGAGCTAGGTGTAGATGAGAATTTCTTCTGATGAACAATCTACACCGATGTATACATTTTTAACCTTTCCAAGAATATAAGAGATATCGATCATGACAGTACAAGAGATACTCGCCATGTTTCCTCGGCATAAATCGTTGTGTGTATCAAGTGTAACTATGGTGTGACTGGATTTTTTCAATTCTAGCAAGTTCTGGGAGAAAATAAAAGCGATGGTGCATATCATCCCATGACCTATCAGAACCATTCATGGCCCCTATGATTGCTTCATTCAAGGGTAAAGTATCATTGAGGAAATAATGCGAACAAGATGAATGAGTGGCCCATACGCCTTCGCATCGTGATTCCTCCCTATCCATCAACAGGTATCGTGGATTGATAGTGGTATAGCCATTCTAGTATGTGACTAACCTTCAAAAGACATGGTCAGGGAATGTAGGGTCCAAGGATCATTAAATACAAAGTGTGGAAAGGAATGGACCTCATTGACAAAGAAAACCCACCGGACATGGTGTAGGTATGATGAACTAGTGCCATTGAGTCGAAGTTACCCATAAACGATGAATATATTTTGACATCAATATTCTCAGTCGATCGAGAATTTTCGATCACGGGGGTCAACGGTCCAACCGATGCATTGGAGCTAGTACCAGTTGAAAAAATCGCTGATTATCAAATGCATCTTCCCATCATGAGGAAAGAAAAGAGTGTAGAAGATAGACCATACGATTACAACCATAGAATAAGTCCAATTTCATCCTAGTAACAAGTTATAGTCAAGGGGCTCATCAACCACCTCGAAATCCACATCTACAATATTCTCACCTAACTAGACTGGAAAGGAAAGAAGAATAATGTGAGGGTGGAAGGAACAACCATAAAAAATAGTCAACATTTAGATTGAGAGGTGGAAGAGATGAGGTGGCTATCCAATAGACTGTGGACATCACAATATGTTGCAGCCCTTCATCAATAACAAATACGTTTGATGTACACTTTTGAGTAACCTAATTTGGATTTTGAAATCCATATGGTAATGTAAGCGAGGCTTCACATCTGTAATGTAAAGCTTGATAAATTTTGAGCCACAATGATCTAGAGCTCCTAACATAGATAAAAAGGCATTCCTCCTGCGGAAGGACACGTATGGAGTACCTTCAGAGTTGACATCGCACAAGAGGTTTGACCCAGATCCCTCAACAATAGAGTAATTTTGGGTATTTTAGCATTAGATTGTGGTAGGTGCTTGATTACTCTTTTCGAAATACAAGGCTGGGTCTCTGGTTTTTAGATCTTTAAAGGTGTCTCTAGAAGAGGGGGAGAATCTAGACCAGGTATAACCTATGAAGAACTATAATCGCAAGACCAAGTCGCTACATTAACCTCAAACTTAACCATATTTAAGGCTATATGGTCATCAAGATTACAGCTGCTGGGTTTTGACTCCCACTAGCCGCATTTATGACATTCGAGGAGCTCGAGGCCATGTGTTGGTTATGTGGGAAAAGGATTCATCAGCACGGCAGACGATAGAGATAAGAGCCTCGTAGCTTCCGCAAGTTTGGAGCACAAGTGGGTAAGGTGATCATAAATACAAATATTACAAGAGAATTTCACCTTCCGCTTCTCTTTCTTTCCCCACCAACATTATTATTCAATTTCTTATTATTACCAAGAAGTCCTTGGTTTATTATTATTCTTCCCAATTCTGTCATTACCACATCCTTCTTTTTATTCCTCCCTTCTAGTTGTTGGTTACCATTAGGGTTATCGACGCATTGCAAAGAACGTATATCCATTGACTGAAAGTGGGATTGGAGGACATAGGACAAAGCTGGCCCTCCCACACTAGTTTAGAGGCAACTCTTCAATCAAGCGGTCACCAAGTCTACATATTTCAGATTGGCAGAGCCCATAGCTCCACTCCAGCATGAGGCCTAGGGTTTTGTCTAGGGGCATAGTTTGACCGTGATTTTGAAGAATCTCACATAACATCCCAGTCTGAGAATATATAAGATCTAACCGTTGGGATTTAAAAATCACTTCTTCCTCAATGGTAACCCCATATGTAGAAACATCCTTCAAAATATATATATTTTCAGATACATAAAGAACCACCAAGTGCAGGAATTTTGTAGGTATGTAAGCCTTGATCAACCTCTTCCATCCATGCCACCTTGGATGTGATCCACATATGGGCATCTTTGTCCCTATTGTATTCACGTATGTCTCTATGCCAACATCGTAACAAAATAACAATTGTAAGTGGTTGAGTAAGACTAAAGACATCTGAATAAAAATTTTGTACGCCCCCCCTAGTAGCTATATGTACCATTTTGTTGCAACCCCGGTGAGAGTGCATTGAAACAATATTAAAACAAATATAATCACATTAAGGGAATTTGAAGAACACCAAGATGAAAACTAGGACGGATCACCAGGGATCCCTCAACAAGCATTGCCCTTTGAATTTCCAAAATATAAGGAAGGAAGCTTGGTGGGTACGAGGGGATATGTTCAATCATGATGCAATGTGGTCATTCATTAATCTATACAACTATGGCAGATTGATCGTATTGTAAAAGGAGATTGTGGTTGTGGGTATCTGGCCCTAAGCTCTCTGGAAAGATTGTTGTTGGAGAATCACAACCCATCCATGGTTCTCGTAAGCACCATGGGTCCTGATGGGATTGTAAGACCCTCCTCCTAATTGATTCATGAAGGGTTGGTAGGGCACCAAACCAAAGAGAACAAGTATGATGAGGGTTGTAGAAATTGTCGCCAGTCGGAGTAGCTCCAGGTTTGGGGTTTACCAAGGTATGAAATTGACTTCCTTCGGGTGTGAACTGACGATAGAGGTGGACTCATCATGCCAAACATGTTGGTCGGAATCGATACAGAGGAGGTGGTTGTAAAGGAAGGAACGTGAGCAGTATCTTGTCTGCTAGGTTGGTTAGTCCATCCAGAAGAATTAGGAACAACATTAGACCCAGGGTTAATAGGAGGAAATCCTCCAACTGTAGGGGTCATTTTTGGGATATGAGCATTGCCAAATGAAAATGGAGTATCTGAAGGATCCATGCCCCCAAGTCCAATACTAGTATTTGGATTAGATATTGGGATGGAGGGATGAAAATTTCCATGTGAAATTTGGCATACCATAAGAAAAAAAACTAGAGGCCACAGGGATGGACCAATATTGTAGCCCGAATGAAAGGGGACAAAGGGACCCAAAAGGACACACAAGAGTGATGATAGGAACCTCCTACAAGACTACAACCATTGTGGTTGAAGGTGTCCAAGGAGCATCATTAACTATAGGGATACATGTTGATGATAGGTGACTCCTGCACTACAACCATTGTGGTTGGAAGTGTCCAAGGAGCATCATTAACTATAGGGTATGGATCTGGAAGGAATCCCAATATATTTCTAACTTGATTTAGTACTCATCCTCATACGATCACAAGTCCTGGTAGGTGTAGGTGTGTGTACCTCATTTGATAACTTTATGCCTTTAGAAGGAAAAGACTCGATGGTGGTAATCGTAACAAACGACGAGATCTGCAGGGAAGCTCGCTCTTGCTCCATGATGACTCAAGAATTGAGATAAAAAAAAAATACTAAGGCCAAATAGTAATCAAAGAGCACACCAAAATAAAACAAAAGGCCAATATGCAATAATAAATACCTATAAAGTGGCCCTCAAACTAGGTAATGCCCTAAGAGGGTCCCGACTCCCCTCAAGTAAAAAAAAAAAAAAAAAAAATCGATATCAAACCTAGTTATAATGGCCCTCATGAGATTAACAACCAGTTGGTTAGATCCCCCCGGAGAGGTAAACTTCCATAAAGGTTGTGTGTTGTCCCGATCCTTATTCCATCTGTGGTACCGCAATAACCCCTAGTAACCTATGTGGTACCCATGTCAAGAAACTAAGAAACTAAAATATAACCGATGCGCAGTTTAACAGTCATAAGTTCGGTCCACCATATGGGAAGGGTAACAAAGCTTGAACCCAGAGAATCCTCTCACCTCCCACTGCAGGTAAGTGTACCAGTAAGATCCCCATATGCTACCTAATAGATCCTCGAATATATCCGACACTAGTTGGGTATTGGGGATATCTCCTCAACCAATTTCACGTGACCTTGTGCTTAACTTTAGTGTAAGAGGAGACTCTTGACGTCACCAATTATTAGCTATAATGGATTTCACCACTTCCTTAGTCAAAAACATATGTTGATCTAATAGCCGCCTTGAGATGTTTACTCACAAAATCCCATTCCAAGGCTCTTTATCTTAAGCTAGTTTTAGGTGCACCTCTGAAAATAAAAATTGTTTCTAATCAATTTTAAAATTATCAATGTTTCTTTTAGTGGCCTTGCTTACTCAAAAAGGTGAGGTAGTGAAACTGATGATGTTAAGGGACTCAAAGAAGAAAAAATAAATGAATAAGGAATAAAATGGAAGTCCTAATCTTCAATTCTCAAAATATGATGAGATTTTCAAAATGCAATTTTCAATTTAATTCTACAATCCAAAATAAGATGCAATATTTCCATACATGTACTAATATCAACTATAAGAACCCAAAAGATCAAATGCCAATCAATGGAAAATGTTTATCGTTTTGTATTTTCAATATAAAAGAATGAAATGTAAGGACTAAACAACATCTTGATATAAAAATTCTACTAAATGCAATTAGAGACAAACCAAGTAGGATATCAAGAAGCAAAACACATCCCAAGGATGCAAGGAAAACCAATGAAAAGATGATGAGAAAGGTACCACCAAAAATTCAACCAAAGAAAGAAAGGTTTCCTATCACCGCAGCACTTTAACATCCATACCAGATTCAAGAAGATTTAGCAATCATCAAAAAATACCCATCAAACATCAAACTCAACAAAGCAACCAAGCATAGAAGAATGATGTACATGAATGTTTAGGAGAAAAATGCATATATACGCATCTTGCAATGAGACAACACATCGCATGCAATGGTGATCCGTCGTGAAAAAAAACTCAATGATATGTATTAAAAACACCGTTAAGCATAAGTATTAAGAAACTCGACCCAAATGAAGAGAGGATGCCACAAGTAACTGGGATGACAAGAAACTCGATATATATGAGAACAATCAAAGGATAAAATACTCCAAACCCTGAAAAAGAATATTATATCTCAAGATGGTCACACTGCTACGAGGAAAAATCTTCTAAGGACATGGGGTAAAAACCTACAACATATAGAAATGACCTAAATCAACACCTTACTATCAAGTATGCTATATAAGAAAATATGACAAGAAGACAAGATAAAGACCCCACCTCATTCAAACATCTGATGAAGTGCTCAACGATGGACTTGACCCAAAGAAATACACCGCAACTTGTCCCTCAACAACCAATAAATGCAAGCATATGGTGATAATATATAAAGTTATCACATTTAATAGCATAATCATAAATATTCATAACAAATATTTCCAAGACATTAATTGGAAGAGAAAAGAGTATTTCTATTAAAGTGTAATCAGCGTATGTATGAATGCAAAACCTCTGTGGTTTTACATGGTTCTAACCAAGAAAACTAAGTCCCTTCCGCCTGAGCCTCCACCACTTCAATCCTCCACCAAAGAAAATCTCATAAGAGAGACAATGAGCACACCAAGAGGGAAGAGATTGGGGTTGAACAATGTGTTCAAAATTAAAAAGATAAAGGGATGCGTGTGACTAATATGAAGTGAATAATTCTCCAGAAAATCCTCTTTGTTCTCAAAGTCAATTATTCTATTATTTTCTTACAGCCTTGGGTATGGTCTGCATTCATAGCCTTCAATGGAACCGGCGCGGGCTGGGTTGGAACGCTTCCATTATATGGAAGGTCAAGATCATGGATCTCGACGTGACATGGAAACCCGACACCATTTTTAATTTAGGGCACAAAACCCACGTATGTGGGTTGTAATGGTGCAACCTCGATGTATACGCAAAAGGTTGTATAATAGTTAGGTTGTGTATATCTGGAAAAATATTATTTTAGCTCAAACTGCAAAAGTGGGACTCCAAGTCTCCATAGGGAAATGGAAAAAAGGCCATATGTGCAAGATAACAATGGTGATGCAAATCTTGCTATAACAATGTGGGCCCCTATGGATAAGTTGGTACCTAAACTTGTCGAGGTCATAAATTTTGCATAAGACCTATGTTTTAGGTGCTTTGATAGCCCATTGGAAATTTTCGATAATACATATTACACTATCAAACCTTCCACTTTGTCTACAATTTGACTGCATCATCCAAAAGCACCGCTTTAAGGCTCCCAAAATGGCCTCCGAAGTATAGCAGATAGCGTCCATGACATATGAAAACATACAAAAATAAGCCATTTGGATTAGAGGAGAGGCCACCCAATATCCACCTATAATATGTGTAGGGATCTGTGTGGCCCCAAAAGGTAAACCCTACAATTACAAAGAAGTACGTAAGAACATGTTGAACTTAAAATGAACAAGAGGAGCTAGTTGGAATAGGGTGGTGGCCACTGGGTCCACCTATATCAATCCACCCCCCCTTAGGAAACAATGTTTCCCATTGAGCTGAGTTCCCATCATGTGAGGGTGTACCCCCTGCTGGATTTGGCCTGGTGAGCAATTCTCCTTGGCAGGTAGGAGTTTCCCCAGCTTCCTGACAACCCCGGGAGCAAAGATGGATCCTCGGCTGGATATTTCCTTTGACCCTGCAGGTCCACCATCCGACAGTGGATGTTGGTTCCATGTGGTCGGTTGAGCTCTAATGGTGTCGGTTTTTATGTGATCTCTGAGAATTCGGCAATGGTGGAAAATGTGGTCAAGGAGGTCCATCAAGAACACTTTGTGCAGCTAAGGAAGGGGTGGAGTACATCCAAAATCATTGCTACCCACAAGTTTGGTGGATAGTGTAAGGCCCATAGTGAAGTGAGAGGATCTTATGAAGGGGCCCTAAGAGACGCTCCTTCTACAAATGTAAAAATAATTTGTCTCCAACCTGAAATTAGTGTGGTACCCTATGTTGATCATGGCAATCGCTTTTGTACTTTGCATTGGATTTATTCAAAATCTCCTAGACCTATGAAGTGTATGTGTTGAACTACTTCCATGAATTTGGTGTATTTTGTCAATCCTCGTGACCTAACATGGGAATTTTTTTCCTCTGTGGTTGCAAGAGGTAGTTGAACATCAATGGGACCCAAGGGTTAAAATCCCAGCCCAATCAAATGGGTTATGGTCGGTGGGGCTAGAGAGAGCCCTGTTGTAACCGGGGATTAACACAATCGAGACTCTTATCTCATGTACATGGATGCTTAGAGAGTTTTACATGTGTATGATGTGCATAATCATTGGATTGACCTTTTGGCCATAAGGTTTTAGTGGAAAGAAGTGTATTTAGTGAGCTTGGTGTCCAAGAATGACCGTGAGACTCAATCAAAATGTGTTGAGGAACTTGTTGTCTCAGTCGAAGATGATGGTCTTGGGTATCCAAAAATGGATCCACACTTGTTTGAAGAAGAGCTTAAAGCATATCGTTGTGACATTCTTCTTACAGACTGTGAGGATGGCCATGAAATCAATTAACAACCACAAATACAATACTACTCTCTTTGGTGGATGGGGCACTGATATGGTAATCCATTGAGATGGATTCCAAGGCTTATTGGGGAGTAGGAAGAGGGTGTATAAGCCTTCTTCTTGATGTTTGGCTTAGAAATGGCACAAGAAGTGAAAGAACTTATATACTCAATGACGGCCCCACATCTCTTTGTCCAATAAAATGTTTTGAAGAACTACCATGCCATTTCCATGTCGGGGAATGTCCCACCATCCGACCAGAGGGCTTCCCAAATCATCTTTCATGCTCGCTTAGGTGCACAAAGATGGAATCCTCAAATGGCATAATAGTCCATCCTAAATGTGAAAATCAAGCAGCATTTAATTCCCTGCACTCCAAGAGCTGGGATAGGTGTTGAAATGGGATACTTGAAACTCCAGAGGGGTGGAATCAATGTCACAAAACTTTTGGACAATTTTCCAATTTTTCATAAATTAACTTAACAACAAATATTTATTTCATTTTCTCAACCAATGTATAAAATAATAAACACTTTATTTATTTAGTTAAATTGAATGAATACATAAGATAAATCTTTGAATTTCATCCTCAAACAATTATGAAGACACAAATTGTTACAAGACCTAGATTGTAGTTCTTAGATCCAATTGAGAAATGAGGGATCCAACCCCTCAATAAGTCCCAGCTTGTTGATCTTAGATCCAATTGAGACGTGAGGAATCCAATCCTCAAGTACAAGACCCAAATTTTAGACAACAGTACAACCCTCGATAGAATGAACCTTCATTCAATCCATTATATATAAATATATATATTTCAAACTAACAATAACTACACTTCTTCTCACCCTTGTTTCTTGTTTATATAGTCTTCAACCGTAGAACTTGAATCATTGTGTCTTTGATATTTGAACCATTGTACCTTTTCATTTAAATGATAATATTAATCTTAAATAATACTTTTCATTTTTCCTTTATCCTTTATTCATAATGCTCGTGATTTAACTCTTTAATCATGACCATGTGTCAATTCTTTTATCTTCATGAGTTTATCATTGACATGGATCAAATCATCATATCATACTCATTCTTCTATTGTGTTCTCACACCAACAAATCATATTTGATCTTTTATCGATTCTCTCTATTGTTATGGTGTTAATTCTCCATCATTTAATTAAATCAGATGATGCATTTCTTTCAAACCATTTACATATGACCATATAAAACCAGCTGGATTAAGGGCGAGGATGTTCTCGTTGTCCACATCTTATGTGTCTCAGAACCATGACCACATAATGGAACCTAGTCCCTCCGTGATCTCGCCTTCATCCTTCTACCGATGTCTCTTCACAAGCCTTCAATATTCTGAAGTTTGAACCTCCCGACATGATTTCCTCTCAAATTGGTTGATTTGATGGTTACCATGATTCTTGGAACCAAATCAACAATCTGATTCAATCCTTACACTATCCTGGATGGATGGAGGATGGATGGAGGATGGAGGAGGAATGGAATGGAAAGGATGGACGGATGGAGGAAGGAGGATGGAGGGATGGATGGATGGATGGACGGAGGAGGATGGATGGATGGATGGATGAAGGATGGAAGGATGGATGGACGGACGGATGATGGATGGCCGGACGGATGGATGGAGGAATGGACGATGGAAGGACACGGATGGATGGATGGATGGAATGGAAATGGATGGATGGAAGGATGGATGGAATGGATGGATGGACAGGAAATGGAATGGACGGAGGAAGGAGGATGGAGGATGGATGGAATGGAAAGCAGGAAATGGAATGGACGGAGTGGATGGATGGAAAAGGATGGATGGATGGATGGATGGAGGATGGATGGATGGATGGAATGGAGGAGGATGGATGGATGGAGGATGGAAGGAATGGAGGATGGATGGATGGAGGAATGGAATGGAATGGAATGGATGGATGGATGGATGGAAGGAAATGGATGGATGGATGGAGGAAGGAATGGATGGATGGATGGAGTGGATGGAAGGATGGATGGATGGAAGGATGGATGGACGGAAGGATGGGCCGGATATGATCAAGAAAATCCTTAGTAAATTCAATATATAGACCATTTCTTGTTTCCATACTAATAATTTCAAATGTAGTTATAACATCAATCTTAAAATCTATTAGTTTTTCTTTAGTGAATATTAAGGTATTCCTCAATTCCTTGATGAGGATGTATTCTTCATTGTTAATTGGGGTTTACATCAAATCATGTATTTCATTCCTCGATTAGAAAATGTACTGCAAGATTGCTGTTCTCATTCCTCGATTAGAAATGCATTTCTCAAGATATGTTCTTCTATTCCTGATTTCAAATTTCCCCATTTATTTTTCTTTATCTTGATAAGAATTCTCTCTTCCTCGAGTTTCTTTGTTCTTTATTCTCATAGAACTTTCATTATATTTTTCCTTATTCCAAGTAGGATCCCTTTATCCGAAATTTGTTCCTCACTTTGGATAGTATTTCTCTTCTTGTGTTTCATTCTAATAACAATTTTCTAGTTGGAGCCATAATTATTTAACATATTTGTAGTGCCTCATATTTTCGAGTTATTCCACAATCCATCCTGAATTTATTTTAAGGATATTGAATTGTTTCTCCTTACTTCCTTTACAGTTTTGGTTTTTATCTTTGAAGTAGTTAAGTGCTGCTGTGGTTTACCTACTACCTAATCCCAAACTCTGACTTCATGTCATTTCATATTTTCCTCCATGATGAATAATTTGTTCCATCAAATAAGGTAGCTTCATTTGTGGAGATAACAGTTTGTCCACCCATTTATTTTGAATATAGATTCACACAAACAAAGGTGGAAGCCATCCGCCTTCCTCGGGAGTACCAATTGTTGAAATGGATACTTGACACTAAGAGGGGGGGAGGGGTAAATCAATGTCACAAAACTTTACAATTTTCAATTTTCATAAATTAACTAAATAACAAATATTTATTTCATTTTCAACTAATATATAAAATAATAATAAATACTTTATTTATTTATTTAACTTGAATGAATACATAATATCAATCTTGAATTTCATCTTCAAACAATTATGAGACCTAACTTGTAGCTCCTCATATCCAACTGAGAAAATGAGAAATCCAACCTCATAAATAAGTCACAACTTGTTGATCTTAGATCCAAATAAGATGTGAGGAATCAAATCCTCATACAAGACCCAAATCACAAAAACAAGCACTAACCCGATAGAATGAACCTTCATTGAATCCATTATATATAAATATATGCAGGACCAACAAAATCAACTACACTTCCTTTCTCACCCCTTTCTAGTTTATAGTCTCTTAATTGTGAATTTGAATCATTGTGTCCTTTCATATTTGAACCATTGTACCTTTTCACATTTAAATTAAGTACATTAATCTTTAAATAATATCATTTTTCCTTTTTATCCTTATTCATAATGCTCATGAATTAAAACTCTTTTAATCATGACTATGTGTTTTGTTATTTTGTCTTCATGAGTTGTTCACATACATGGATCGACTCATAATATCGTACTCATGCTTATGTTGTGTTCTCATTTTCACCAACAGATCATATTTGATCTTTACTCCATTCTCTCTCTGTATTTTAGTGTTAACTCTTTGTCGAATTGAATCTGTATGAGGTGCTTTCTTGAAACCATTTACATATGACCTTTATATGAGAAAACCATGTATTTATGTCTGCTACTTTTCTGCTCACTGCTTATGTGTTCATAATCGTGATCTGGTTATGACGGGGGTTGGAACCTAGTCCTCCAGACTTCATCCTTCATCCTTCGGTCGATTTCTCTCTTCACAAGTCTTCAATCTTCTGAAGTTTGAACCTCCCGACATGATTTCCTCTCACAGTGGTTGATCTGATGGTTACCATGATTCTTGGAACCAGATCAATGGTCTGGCTTCAATCCTTACATTGTCCTTCCATTGGCTTAATCCAATGGATATGACTTAATCAGTCGTTTAGATGGACGGTTCTCGTTTACTTCAAGAATTCAGGATTTCAGCATTTCAGGACTCTGCCTTTTACAATCTTTTTTATTCTTCTGAAGAAAATTTTGCCGAAGTGTTTATCAACACTCCCTACTTAATAATATTTCACATGTCTAGTAGCTAGGACTATGGGCTTAGGAACAAAGGATCTTCTGCTCTTCTATTATTCAACTATTCGTAACTTCGGGACTTCGGGCTACTCGAGTTATGAAGTAGGTAAATCCTTATGAAGTTTTACCTATCAAATAAGTCATAATACTATAATGACTACTTGTTGTCGGTTAGCATCTCATTCTTACTCTATCCTTACACTACATTTGATCTAATGGTCATGTGAGAACCCAAAAGATCTTAGATAAACGACCAACATTAACTTCGCCCTTCGGCGCTTCGGATATTTGTTGGTAGGAGAAACTGGATATCCCTAAAGGACATACTCCGGGATTAATGTAGTTTGTTGACGTCAATGCTAATATGGAACATGACTGAGTGGATTCCATGTGTCACTTAGATTCATCACTTACACGTACCTAAAATTTCAATTTCATCTTGACACTTATCACTATCTGATTGCACCATGTGTCCTTGTTGATGTGGTCTTGTTGACATGGATCTCTTGATGTGGCACACATCCTCTTCCTAGATATAACGGTTATCATTTGTTCTCCAGATATCATGGTCCTTCTTTATGACTTACTCTTTCCTTCCACGCAACTTGATCCAATGGTAAAGAATTATCTCGGAGTAGATCAACGATGAGGGGTGATTGTGGGGTCCACAACTAGCACGACGTTTAACACTATCATCGAGTTCCACAATGGAAAATGATCGTTTGGTATTGGAACTGATGCCAACCATAGATCTATTGGTAGGTGACCATCGACGGTCGGTGTGGATTGTGGAACTGTAACTTGTGCGTGATTTATTACGTCGCCCAAACTCCGCAATTGAAGTTGTGCGATTGTTGGTGGATCAACCACAATCGTCGATATTTGAATCGATGAGATCTGACAGTCTAGACTAATTGTTGGATTGGAAATAATGCATTGTTTAATTCTCCCTTCGCACTCTGCAATCAATCCTTTCCCGTGATCTGGCACTTGCGTATCCAATGGTCATGACTTGATCTGATCGTTGACCAGTCCTCCAATGGTCATTCTTTTGTAATCTGATGGTCTAGACTAATTGTGATATTGTAATTAATGCATTGTTTAATTCTCCCTTTGCACTCCACAATCAATCCATGCCTTTGACATAGCGCTTGCGTATCCAATGGTCATGATTTGTTCTGATCATTAACCATTCCTTCAACAATACTTCTCTTGTAATCATACATATCTAACGATCGAGATATAATTCTTCCAAACTATGACTTCCCCTCGATCTGACGGTTCATGATTTGTCTGAGATATACATAAACGAACATGATTCTTTGAATTATACCTCTCCTGAGCTTTAGAATGAATTCCTCTACACCTCGTGTTATGTCTTTTGCATGAATACTCCTTAAAATTGTCTTAATGAACATAATTCTTCCTTGAATCCTTTGGAGTTTTCTTGTGGGGATTTTGATCCCAATGGTATTTCTACAATGTGATCTTCCTTCTGAGTTTTGATTCTTTTCATACAGTTTGACATTTTCATTCTCTGCTAAGTGTTCTTCTTTTGATTTCGATGAAAATTCATCAACGATAACTCATCAATAACAATTCACCATAACAACTTATCATCACATCACAATGACATCGACTGTTGACATCAATGACAACATATCAATGACAATATGTCCAACAATAGGTGGTGGGGAAGTCCATATCTTGCTGATAAAGTTGGGGCCACTTAGATGTCTCATGTCCACAGGAATGGAGCACAATGGTGAGTGTAGCCACGGGAGGTGAACTGAGGCAGTCAACGAGTATTGGGCACAAGGTCATTTTGGGGGAAAGGCACCATGTGGAGGAAGGACATTTGGAAAAAAATCATGAGAGGCATGCATGCAAGAAGGGAAATAAATACAACTGGTAGAAAAAGAAGCGGATGAAAACGCACATGCAAAGGAGAAAAGCACGCAAGGCCATCATGCAATACATGCATGCATAAGGAACACCAAAATAACTAAGATCGATTAATGAGAGAGTATTTCTTTAATAACTAGTTATAACTCTCAGCGCACAACCAAAAAATCTCCATTCAATACTGGATTGCAAGAACTTGAGTAATACAGTCACCCATTAAGACTGTCTTGGGTGAGACTACACATTGCACTCTATGTACTGCATTGCATTCTGGTTTACGAGGAGGGTCGATAGTTTTAGAGGATTTGTTGGATCCCTAGTAGACTTGAACCTTGTTCAATCATGTTAAAGGTATAACTTAGAGAGAAACAAACCAAAAAATGGTTTTGTTTCTGGTTGGAACAACATAGGATTGAGTTGATGGGATATGTCAAAAATCTGGTAAAATAAAGTAAGATCTGCAGAAGGCAGGCCAAAAGAATACTAAATCGGACAAAAAGAAGGTGAGAGAATGTGTCACTAGAAGGGGATGTTGAGACCGTGGAATCCCACAAAAGTAGAGATCGAAAGCTGGCTAAAGACAAAGGAGTTGGATTTTGCACTGAAAGATAACAAAAACCCTAGAGTAACACCACACAAATACCTTGAGAAGTATGTGTTTACTGATTTGCATGAAGTATTTTTCTATGATTTTCCAAAATTATTGCAGGAGTGGATATTGAGGTTGAAATGAAACCACGCAAAAAATTGGATCTGACAGTTAGAGTGGACCTCAGTTCACATCAAGAAGTTACAGTAGGTGAATAACAAACTCACCCACACAGTAGATTTTTGGCTCGACAGTATTGTAGCAGGATTTATAACAGAATTTGCAGTAGATACCATGAATTTGTATAGCTCGGTAGAGCAAGAGTTTCTATGAGGGCCTCAAGGAAGGTATATCCGATCAATGTATACTTCTATTAAGATATTTCTCTATAAAAAAGGTGTAATGAAAATGGAATCAGATAGCTAAACTTCCCTGTGTGCATGGGGGAAGGGGGGAAGAACTGACAGAAAAAGGAGAAATGTAAGGAGAAAGGGATAAAGGAAAGAAGGAGGAATCCTTGGACCCAATCATGATGGATGATGACCATATCAAGTGGATCATGGTGATAGATGGAAGATGCACAGTGGAGTACCCTACCAATACAAGGTGAACACCAAGAAGAGATCCATAGTTACGCGGGAAGGCTTGGCCAATGATGAAGAGGAGGTAGAGGATCTCCAAGTTATGGATCAGATTGAGGAAATCCTACGTGCAACATATGAGAGTAATATGAGAGGTCCTAGAGAGGGAATAGAAGGAAGCAATGATATCCATATTAATGTCAATGTGGAACCCATAAACCCATGTGCGACTAACACACCAAAACGAACACCATATTTTAGACAACCAAATTTCGGGAGAAGGAAGACAATAGGAAGTACATCCACATAGGGAACAACAACTGGGGGAGCTAGTTCAAGGAGCATTAGTCAAGTATCTACACTGGGCGGAGGTAGCAGTTCAACATTCAATATGGCAGGACATGATCCCACCATTCAGTTACCAGAATTTCAAGGAGAGGCAGTAGAATACCCTAAGAAACACTTGTTCATTTGTGCAAAGATATGGCAAGAAAAAAAGATTATTGATGAAGATATTAAACTTGCAAACTTGCACAGCTGACCATCACGCTAAGACACCGTGCACTAGACTGGTACATGAGTCTAGACGTAAACAATGCACTTGGGATGACAAGGACACTGACAGACATTAAGAAATTACTGATTAATGAGTTCCAGAATTCAAGCTCAGAGGATCAATACATGAATGAGATGATAGAAATCCAACAAAAACCAGGAGAATCTGTCTGGTAAATTGTCCAATGATTTAAAGTTATGAAAGGGAAATTGAGGTATACCATGACTAACATGCAACATAGGCATATTTTTTTCAATTCTTTGTTACCACACCTGAAATACCCACTCAGACAAATTGAAATTTTCAAAATGCACGGCATGATCCATATCATTGTCCTATGATGCAGAAATACCAGACAGTACCAAAGAATACATACTGCACTTTTTGCAAATCAGTAAGCCACAATGACAAAGACTACAGAACCATGGATCTGATGAGGGAAAGGACGTCGTGCACATATAGGGTGTAATCCCAAATAATCACAGGTCAAGTTGCACCTCAATTTAATTAGGCTCCACCATAGTATAATACTGTGCCGCAGCAGTATAAAAACATTCAACCGCAGTATAACACCGCACAACCCCAATATAACCCGACGTAGTATAATTAGCTACCTCAATAAAATATACCACACAAAGATCACACTAGGTACAGAGGAGGAGGATGAGGTCCAATAGTTTTCCATAATTGCCAATAGGTAGGGCACTATGCAAGAGAATTCCCTCTACCACCTGCGACATGCATGTATTGTCGCGCAACAGATAATGATACAGAGGAATGCACCACACTGTTGGGGAAGATACATGAAAAATGGAAATAGAACAACCAGAACGCACAGTGGATCTCTACATAATCTAGAGAAGATGGCAGGAACATCAACATAGTGACGCGCGGAGGTGCTAAAACAAGATTTGATCACTAGCAAATTTGGGTCATTTTGCGATGCTTATTTCGACGCTCTTGCGACGTTATGTCATGGATATTGCAACGAATCTTGAGTCTCTCAAACGTCGTATCATAGAACGTGGAAATTTCGACAAACTTGAAATATCGTCGCAAGCACGACAACCATAGGGAACTTCTCACAATTGCGACAAAAAAAAGAAATATCATCGCTAATACGACGATATAAGCAAACTAAGTGAAACCAACTTGTCGTCGCAATTGCGACGACCATTTTTCGTGGTCTATATAGAAAATCCATCGCGGGATTTTTTGCAACGACATCTTTTCTTGATTTATATAACAAAATTTGTCGTGGGAATTTTTGTTGTCGTCGAAAGTGCGACAACCTGTTTTCTTTTTTATATAGAAAATTTGTCGCAGGATTATTATTGTCGTCGTAATTGAGACGAAATTTTTTCTTGATTTATATAGAAAATTTGCCGCTATATTATTTATTGTCGTCGAAATTGAGACAACATATTTTCTTGTTTTATATACAAAATTCATCGCGGGAATATTATTTTCGTCGCAAGTGAGATGACAACTTTTCTTGATTTATATAGAAAATTTGTCGCATGAATTTTTATTATCATCGAAATTGAGACGACACCTTTTCTTGTTTTATATAGAAAATTCGTCGCAAGAATTTTTATCGAGCATATTTTCATAGACATCATCATCAAGAATTGTAATATTGTCTCCTACACCTAGATCATCATGATCTTCTTCGTCTTCTTCATATGTCGACCCTCCATGATCCTCCGGGTATGTCTGATCTGTCGAATCATCTTCTTGATCTTCAATATCATCTTCTTCCTGTAAATGAGTATACTTAATTGGCCTTCCTCTTAGATCGTATCTAACAACAAATGACCAATCCCTTTCACCTGGAACATTTGAGTAAAAGACATGTTCACATTGTCTTGGAAAAACATAACGATCATGTCCTATTTCAAACACCATTGTTCTAATCATTGGAAATCCATTGGCATGTTGAATAACAGTTAATTCCTCATCACATTCATGCATTTGTAACCTATGCCATTTGGCATCAAACATAACTAATTTGAAGGACTTAAAGTCAAAATCAAGTATATCGTTTAAATACCCATAGTATCTATTTTCACATTCTCGGGGATGTCTGTCACTCCTAGAAGAAACATTAGTAACCTGGAATACTGTAGTTATCTCACTATCAGAAGTTTTCCTGGTTTCATCCAATTATTTGATGCGAAATTTGAGACCATTGCACCACATAGCAGGGATGATTTTAAGGATGAAAATTTATTTTAAAATGTAGAAACCTTGGCGAATCTTACCAATCCTTCATATGCCAACTATAAATGTTTGGCGATATTTTTGTAAAAATATTCAAATTTCTAAG